>PVHP010027504.1:0-23393 GCA_004024765.1 Zapus hudsonius | reverse complement strand
GTCACACTGTGAGCCTGGCTCCTTCCTCTTCCAGCATCAATGGCTATGCGTCATCCCCACCAGCTCCGAGCTGAGGCCTTGGGTTTGGCAGCTCTTAATAGGCTGTGGAATTACATCTGACCTTTGCAATCATGGCCTTTTAAAAATTATTAAATTTAAAAATAGTTAAATTTCAAATGAGCTGAAATCTTTTGTACGAAAAGCCCCGTCTATCATTGCCTTTGTCCATAAAGCATATTTAACCTCCACCACATCATTAAAGGCAACGCATCCAGCAGGCTGGCTGGTTGATTCTGTGCAGAGAGCTGGGCGGCTCCTCTGAAAAGGGCAGTGCAGCCTCCCTCACAGGCATTTTCTTGAGTTGCTGGGCAAAAGCTCTAGACAGGAAGTCGAGTCTCGTCTGGAATAGCTTCCACTTCACCTTTGTGCCCCTCCCCCGCCACAGTCCAGGATGAGCAGAAACTGCTTCACAATTAGAGAGAAATGTCCAGCACAGGACGCTGAGCCAAGCTGACATGCATTCCGGGGAAGAGGGAGTCTAACTGGCAGGGGCGAGCAGGGTCCAGGCTAACATCTTCTGTCTCTCAAGCAGAGAGGTCCAGCCTGAGGTACTCAGCCACAGTTCCCAAACAGGGCAGAGAAGGCGAGGCAAGTCCATAAAGTGCTCACCTGAGCATGATTCCAGACATCTAGACTTCCTGCATGAGAAGTGTGAGGACACTGGCCTGGGGGGAGTGAAAACCAAGGGCACTGGCCTGGGGGGGTGATAACCAAGGGCACTGGCTGAGGGGGGAGTAACAACCAAGGGCACTGGCTTGGGGAGGTTGAGGGTGATCACCAAGCCTGAGTTAGGCATCACATCTTTGCTTCTTATTTAACATGGGGATTTAGCAAGTGTCAGACCACTCCAAGCTCTGGATTCCATATTTGTAAAATTGATGTAGAGAAAACCAGAGAAGAAAGAAAGAACTCTCTCTTGAGGGGTGGTTGAGATGAGGTACTACTCACCAGGTTCTCAGGGCAGCCCCTGGTTTCTGGACATCAGTTGCCTCTCTCCCTTTGCCATTTGTCATTTCCTTCTGGAAAACAAACCATGAAAATAGCCAAATAAGTTTGTGGCTGGAGGTGGCGGAGGTTTGTGCTCTGACCAATGTTAGGATAGGTTATAAAGAAAGTCACATATTCAGGAGCAGACCCGGGCATCAGTTGCACTGTGGCCCACTGGAAGGCAGAGTGAAGCACTCTAAAAAGTATGGGGAGTACTGAGTAACCATGTCATAAAAATGAGATGGGATCCCTACCTCACACCACACATAAAAACTTTAGTGTGAAAGACAAAACTCAAACACTTTGAAGAAGAAATAAAGGCTACCTTTGGACTTCATGGTTTCTTAAACAAAATACAGTTTGGTAGTCACACTACGTTAACATTTAGGACACCTTCTAACCCAAACTTAGAGAAGATATTTGCAGCACATGTAATAAAGATTACTATCCAAAATGTAGACAAATGGGAATCATCCATAAGAAAAATAAAACAACAGAGACACAGTCGAAAGACATGAACAGACATTTCATGGATGAGTAAACTGGAATGGCCAATTAGCATATGGAAAGATGCTTAATCTCATTTATAAATAGGAAAATGCAAATTAAAAGCACAATGGCGTACTTTTTTATATTTGCCTGATTGATCCAAGTTAAGACATCTGACTATACCATGCATAGATGAATGGAATAGAATATATCACATAATTAGACTATATATAATTATATGATAATTATATATAACTACAACATATAATTATATATGTATATATAATTAGATTGACCTACACAGCCCCTACCATGTAAGCCAACAATGACCATCTGGATGTTGGAGAGGCTGAGTGGGAATCTGGTAGTTGGTCAGTCCAGGAAGCTAGATGCCCGAGTCTCAATCCGGCACTGAAGGCTTGGAAGCTGCCTGGGAGGCGCTGGTCTTGAGTGCATGTTGGAAGGCTGAAGAAGTTGGAGTCTGATGTCAGCAGCAGCGGCAGCCATAGGCATACTCAGGAAGAACTGAGAGCAGGCAGGCGACACTGGTCTTTCCTTGGACCTTTTTATATCTGGACCATTCAATAAAGGTGCTGTCCACTTTGCAGCCTGCCCTTCCCATCCTCAGCTAATCCTTTCTGGAACTGTCCCCATGGACATGCCCAGATGTGTATCTCCTAGTTTTTTTTTTTTTTTGAAAACTCCAATTAAGTTGATGATCAAGACCAGCCATCATAGTGAGGAATGTGGAGAATGGAGTCTCATGTCTACTGCAGGAGAGAAAGAACAATGGAAATCACTTTGGGAATTGTCTTGCAAAGCTGCACGTGGCTCAGTGACACGACTCTGAAGAAATGCCCACCTGAGAGAGCTCTTGTTGGTGTGCAGAGGGAGTGTGGTGCTTCCAGTAGCTCTCTAGGGAGCCAAACATTGGAACCACCCTCACATTCACTGAGAAGAGAACGGATAATACACTATGGAATATTATACGTATGGAGAAGCTAATAAGCTTCTGCAAACACCTGTGTGGACTTTGAAACTCAATCCTGAATGGAAAGAAAGACCATAGCACCCACACAGAGCAAGTCATCGTGTTGATAAAGTTCAAGGTCAGTGGTGCTTAAGTAGTGAAATGATCAGCACACAGTATGAGACCCTGGCTGCTTTAGAAGTAAGAGGGTTCCTGAGGGTGGAACACATGGGTAGTGTCTACACTCTGGCCATTGTTCTGTGTCCTCAGTGGTGGTTCTCCGAAACACAAATTAAAATGGGGGTACAATGGGAGGGCAGGGAGTGGAGGGGAGGGAGGAGGGTGCTGTGCAATGTTACCCAAGGGACTGAGCGCCCATGGGTGAGAGGGCAGATGGAAGGGGAAAGTGCCCAGGAGAAGAGAGCTTGCTAGATGCACACGCAAGTAGCAAGAGCTACTTGATAGGAGCGTGTTACTCAACCCTTGGTCATGAGAAACTGCTGCTGGGTCGGAGCCTGCCTGTGAGCTTTGGGCATTTGGGTCAGGGTCCAAGCCGTCAGAAGTAACTACTGGTATTTGTTCCGATTTCCAAGCTTTGGTCACAGTGTTTTGGGTCACAATGATAGTCCAAGCGAGCTGGCCCTTTAGGAGGCTCAGAGTTCAAGAGCATTATCAGTCAAGTGACGTAAAATAATTCAAGTATAGAGCATGTCTTCAATTTTAGGGGACACGTGAAGGTTATCCACCCCATGACATTAGGCCTAAGTCCCACTGGAGACATGCGAGTGACTGTTTCTCCTGTTTCCAACTTGTCTGCTGCTGCTGCTTCTTTTTTTTTTTTCTGGTCCCACTGCAAATTCCCTGTTCTTGGTATAACTGGGCTGAAGGAATGCTCAGGGCCCATGGTTTCAGTCGAGCAGGGATCCACAGTCCTGCCGTATATGATGACCAGCTGTCAGGAAGGCATCTCGATGACTTGGAAATGTTTGGAGCTCAATCTGCCGTGTTCCTATTTACTTCTCCAGAAAATCCTGGTTCCAGTTCTGTTCTTGGACATCTGTCAGAAGTTCCCAGTTTGATCTGCTGACTTTTATGACCTAGGGAGAGAGGTCTCCTGACCAACAAAAGACCAGGGAGCATTGCTTTATTTTTATTTATTTATTTATTTGCCTCTGTGACACCAATGGAGTCACTTTTAAAAATGCCACTCTGTGGAAATTTACCAGCAGGACTCAGTAGGAGGAACTTATTACCACCAAACCTTATTTTGAACAATATTATGGATTTGATTTTTTTTCATGAAGTTAACACAGGATCCTGCTCCCCCTGTCATTTCCCCATTGTCATCCATATTTAAGATTGGTTAAAACTCTGCCCCAAATTGATCTGAGATCTGAGTGGGGCTCAGGATGGGAGCTGGTCCCAGTGAATAGCAGGTGTGTTTGGATCTCAAAGTCTGATTGAATCACTTATGGCTTCCCTGGACCACAAAGACAGGGCTTCCCACACACACAGAGTGTTAGTGTGAAAAGCCTACCCTTCCACTTCATGAAAACTTACATTTCCCCAATGCTTAAAAAATGGAAATGACAGCAATTAGCACAGTGTTTCTAAGCATATGTAACTAAATAGCTTACAGGCACTGGGCAGTCAGTACGTTTAGAAACAGTAATGTTTGTTGTTGTATATCAACTGAAAGGAGCACGTTGGATCAATTAATAGAAAGACTTCTGTTCCCAGTGGCCTCGAGACCACGGGGAGACATGCTTCTCTTTCCCTTCACACTCGGCTTGTGACCCCGGAGGAAACAGAAGAAAGCCCAGAACACTAGTGGCTTCTTCTAATTGTGTCTTTACAGCCAACTAGGCTACCAAAATGATTGTCTTTTTCTCTCTGAGCCTTACTGACCTGTGGCTAATGAGATTTGTGCTTCGATTAGTTGTAGGACATAAATTAACTAATCAATGGCAATGGATTCACATTATTTCTCATACATGAGTTCTGCTGCAGTGATCTGTAGGTAATATTCAAATCAATTTCAAATACTGTGTCTGATGATTCTGTCCCTGAGGTACCCTGCAGCAGCCTCCTGATTTAGGAGAATGAGGCTAGGTGGGTCCAGATGATACACCTGCCTCTTGTGGACTTGAAGAGTTTGCAAATTGGCTGGCCTTTGCTGTGCAAGGTGAAGGGCACAGAGGGTTCCACAGAAAGCTGTGCTCCACAAGCCAAAGGGAAAAGGGGGAGAATGTGTACCCCTAAGGTGGCCTCTTTCCTGAATGTGGGGGGGGGGAGCCCAAAGGAGCTAAGTTCAGGTCTTTAATACAAAAGCTTTGCCAAGAGCAAGACTTCTCGGCCAGTGTCTACACTTCTTAGCACGAAATGTGTCTTTGTGCTCAGCTGTAATTGTCTCATCTGCACAATTAACCAGCATCTTGGCATAAAAATGTGGAGATTTGTACCATCTTCTAGGCATCTGTGGGCTTTATGGTACAAGTTCTGTTAGTACTGAAGCCACAGAAAATTAAATGTTCCCCAAAGAACTTCCAGATGTGCTTTATTCTAATAGGGTCATTATACAGTAAATTAAAAAGCAGGGTAAATGGAACTGTAAAATTTAAATTACTCTAAAACCACATCTCTTTGCTTTGAGCATTCATTTGTGGGGTTGCATTTTGCAATAAATGTGAATTAGGCAGCTACAATAACTGTTAATCATATATTTATAAAATAGTAATGAGGAAATGAATAGCAGAGTAAGACAGCTGCACGTTTCTCTAATAGTGTGTCAACTGTGAACATAATAAGATGTGGAACATTGTTTGGTGCTGGGCCGATAGATAATACAGCTGAATGTATCAGATTGCTTCAGCCTCTTAACTTTACATGAAATTATACATAAAATCCATAAAAGCCCATAATAATGCATTATGCTTCTGAATTGTATTCAATATTTTTCTTTGCTTTGATTTTCTGAAATGAGCTCTACTTTCACTGAAGTCCTCTTCCAGGGGTCGGGAGGCTTTTGTTTCAGGCGTGTCAGCCTGCTAAGATTGCAATTGGGCTTAAAGAAAGCAGCACCAATGCAGCAAAGGAGTTAATGGCGGTGCTTCCCTGTTTTCTCCGAGTTGCTGTAAGTGCCAAAGGCCTGCTTTGTCCTGGGCTTTATGGAATGGTATGACCACTCTCTGATGGCCGGATAGTAGAGCGAGGCCGCTCACCATCCAATGGAGTCCAAGGCTGCAGTGCAGTCTGGTGGGAACAGAAATGTTACCTTTAGCCACTTCCAGACAAATATCTTTTGTTGAGGGGTGGGGGGTGAGACTGAGGGATCAGGGTAGGAACAGAAGCTACCTGCCTGGGTCCCACCTGACTGCAGGCTTCCGTGGGGCTCCGTGATAGGGGCAGGGTTGGCCATGATTGGGGGAAGAGCATGGCAAGGAATGAGGTCAGCTCTTCTGTGGAGCCCTGGAGGTGCTGAAGCTCCCTTGGCCTCTTCTGGCCTGGTCTTCAGAAAGATCCACGTGCAATGAAATTGGGGTTTCTGGGTAGACCTCTTCCCAATCGGTAGAAGAGGTAGAGAAGGCATTGCTGAGGGGAGGATTGGTCGGAGCCAATGCCATCATCCAGTGCCCTCCACAGCATAGCTGGAGATAGCAGATGTTCTTATAATGAGAGAGAGAGAGAGAGAGAGAGAGAGAGAGAGAGAGAGAGAGAGAGAGAGAAATTAGGGGTACAACAGGGCCTATAGATACTGCAAACAAACTTCAGATGCATGCGCCACTCTGCGCATTTGGCTTACATGGGTACTGGGGAATTGAACCAGGATCCTTAGGTTCTGGAGGCAACCACCTTAACCGCTGAGCCATCTCTCAGCCTGAGAGCAGATGTTTTTGAGAGTGGCAGGCAGGGATGTGTGTGGGCTGGCCCAGTCACACCTCCTTCCACCCTCTGCATCAAACACCCCTCGGGTCCTGCCAGTGCCATGCTGTTGAATATGCTGGCTTGAGCATGTGGTTCCCTAGGTCTGGAATATTCTCTGATTGCACATCCTAGTTTCTCTTGGACTTCTACTTTGGGAAGGCTTCCTAGAGACCTGGATACCTTTCCTTAGTGTCACTCACTGTACAATGTAGCAAAGATATGAATGCATTTTGGACTTCTGCAATTTACTGTCAGTCACCTCCTTAGACTTCAGGAGAATGTGAATTTTGGAGATTGCCCCATCTTGTTTTGGAGGATGAATGTGGTCTCCAGATACTGACATAAGTTTAGAGGCAATGATTTGGGAGCGTCTGACCTGAACTTCGTTGATGCTTCTCAAAGTAACTTGAACTTGCTTGATTGACCCTTTGTGAAGTAAGACGGGCCTCCTTTCTAACTAAGGGCTTCCTCTGGCTATCAGGATGAGAGGGAACTGCTGACTCTAAGGATTGGAGAAGAAGGAGCAGCTCCCATGAAGGCCCAGTGTGGCCTGTTTCTAGAAGGGACACCCTGCCTTGCGCATAGGACCTCTGGAGGTCACCACTGCAGGTAGTATTATGTGAGCAAGCTGGAGCCCATTACCTTGCCTGGTAAAAAGGGAGAGGGGTGAAGAGAGAAAGAGAGAGAGAGAGAGAGAGAGAGAAAGAGAGAGAGAAAGAGAGAGAAGGAAGAAGGGGAATGAAAAGGAGGGGAGATTGCTATATGTGCATACCAGAACATTCTGGAATCTCTTCCTAAATCAGCTTCTCCTCCAGGAAAGCAATATTGATTTTTTTCCCTGAAACAGTATCTTTTTAAAAAAATATTTTTATTTTGATGTGTGTGAGGTATGTATGGTATTTGCAAATGTAATGTCTGACGTATGTGCACACAGGTAGAGACCATAGGAGAACATCTCTTGTCCTCCTCTACTGTCATCTGTGTGGTTCCTTGAGATGGAGTCTCTCATTGAACTTGGAGATGCTATTTTTGGTCAGACTTATTGACCTGTGAGTTCTGGCCATTCTCCTGCCTCTGCCATACCCACAGGACTGGGGTTACAGGTGTGCATGGCCAGGCCCAGGTTTTTATGTGGTTGTTAGGGATCAAACTCATGCCTCTCAGCCCATCATGCTTGCATAGCAAGTGCTCTCACCACTGAGCAATCCTCCCAGCTCCCAACAATATCTTACTATATAGACCAGGCTGGCCTTGAACTTGCAGCAATGCTCCTGCTTCAGCCCCTCAGGTACTGGGACAGACAGTATTGGAGTTTTTGAGCAATATGTTTTTAACTATGAAAGTACTCTATTGTCATAGTAAAAAATATGAAAGTAGAAATGAGCACAACATAGCAACTATTCCTCATAACTACATCCCGCCCAGAGGTAACTGTCAACATTCAAGGTGCTCTCTGCCAGCTGGTATTCTGTTTGCATTCATATCCATAGTAGAAATATAGTCATGAATGACTATGTGAGGAATGCTTTTCATATCATCAAATGTTCTTCCATATAGCTATACATTATTCATGTGACTTCACAGGATGTCCAGCTTAAAGAATTCCATGAGTTGTTTGGCCATTCTTATTTGTTTAAAAAATTCCACAGTGTAATTAAGCATTCTTTCTCTGCTTAACTATTTCCTATTGTATTTTTAGCTATCTAGTGTTTGCTGAATATTTATGAACATTTTTCAGATTTTAGTGTTCCTATAATTTAAAGAGCTTTGTTAATTCCATATGGAAAGTATGGTATGTCATATCCATTTTAACTTCAGTTTATTACGTTTTATTTCCAGTAGGACTTCCCCTCTTTCCTTGCTTGCATCCAGTTTCATCTGAGGTGAAGGGTAAGGATTAGGGTTAGACATATCCCACTTCCTTTTCCAATCAAAACATTAGTAACACGACTAGTCAGAAAAATGGGTTTGGCCAAAACATCAATTTGTAATGATGATTGTTGAAACCTTAGGGATAAGAAGGTATGAAAACTCAGTTCAGTCATCTAGAATCTCCCACAGAGAGTTTCTGTATATTTCCTTCCTGACTTTTTTTGTGTGTGGAATATTCATTCTTCTATATAACTAGGAAGTTTGGAAGCTCAGGGGGAAGAGGCCCTTTTTAAGAGGCACCAGAATATATGAGGAGCCTGGGGGCTCAGTGAGTGTTGAGATGTATCAGCTAGACAACCTTGCCAAGTTACCAAGTTGCCAATCTACCAAGTGCCAGGCCTGTGCAGTGGCTTTCCGTCACAGAAAACAACAAGAGGCTTCCAGGTAGATGAGTAAGTATGGCTGGAAGGAACATTCTGGGGGCCATCTCCCAGTTTCCTCTGTGTGCCCTTGGAGCAGTGTTTGGGCCATATGATCTGTCCCCCAATCAGGGGTTGGACAGCAGTGGACATTAGATCCAAACTGGCCCTTCGCATGCTGTCCGAGATTGTGGAGTTGGGATTCTGTGTTGCTTGTTTAAACTCAAGCTATGTAGAGTCAGGTGGGAGAAAGTTCCCATTTGGGCATGTGATGGTCAAAGCAGAGGGAGAGAATGGTCAATGGACCCAGGCAGAGAGCCTTCTTCAGTCCCCCCCCCTGAGATTGACAGTTAGGGAGGGGTCTTGTTCCCCCTCCCTGTCTAAGCATCAGTGGGTACCTACTTCTTGTAAGAGCAGGAGCTCTGATGTGAGGATCACATTAAACTATGTCTGTGATCAGGGTTTCAAATGCTCTGATCTGAAGACAGATTATAATGTATAATGCTTTTACAGTTAATAGGTATTAAGCCTTTGCATCCTTGGTAATTTAACCTTGATAGATCCTCTGGAGTACTCTGATCTGATAGACGTGTTCTTTATTTCCTGGAGAAGACACTCTGCTCACAAGGCCAGTTGCATCCCTGGGTGGTGTACGTGGGCACCAGTGAGACCCTCCAGCAATGCCGGTCTTCCCGGCTGACACCTCCCTGGGTCTGAATTCTCTTAGTGAGATGCTGGCTGGAACTAAGAGGGCAGCTTAGCCAGGTTGCTTGGTCTTTTGTGAAGGCCTGCTAATCTCCCCACACGACTGCCCCTTGAATCTCCACTGTATCCCGTTTCCTTTTTGTATCCCGGCTCCATTTAAAGTGATTAAAGTGGAGATCTGATTGGATAAATTCACCCAAATTCTGTAAACGCCACTTCTGCACAAATGAACGTTTGCAATCAATCGAATTTTTCAAATAAAATGATTAAATTGCTATTATTATTGGATCATTTTTTATTAAGAAAACCTTTTAAAATGTTAATTATTAGGCCCCTTGAAACACTTTCATCTTTCCCGACTTTGCTCTTGAGCAGAAAAGCGTCGGCTTGTTCCTAAACAACCGAAGGGAAATGGAGACTTCCCTTTTTTACACCTGCACCTCTTCTCCTTAGCTCTAATATTTATGTGAATTTAACTTTAATTTTTCTGCCTTTCATCTTCCGAATTAGTCAGATAATGCACAGATCGCCGCGCTGCTTCTTTCCTGTTTATTTGCCTCCACAATAGATTCATTAACTAGATTTGGGTGCTCGAGCCATGCGACCACGTCCATTTCAAAGGAAGATTTAATGGCATTTCATATTTTTCTACATTAAGGAAGATTAAAGTATATTACAATACCCTTGACTGCCCTATTTTCTTCATTTTAGAAGTGGTCAGTTTTAAAATTTTTTCCCCCTTCCCTTTCTTTCATCTGCAGTGTTCGATAAATTGTCCAAGCCTTTCAGATGATAGTCCCAGAAAATTGAGTTCTATATTACAACTCGGACAGCATTGTTTAGCCCATCAGCAGTCAGATAAAGCACCCCTATTCACACAGGACATCAAAAGAACAAATATATGTTCCAAGTGGGCGAAAGAGGAATGGGACCGAGAGATTTCATTTTCTTAATTGTTAGTGATTACCTAGCTAGTTACTGAGTGATCATCCCACTCACTCTGAACTTGGGCTCATGTGCCGGGTGTCATCATGATGTGAAACCCATATCCCTATCACTGTGGGCCTCCATGTATATTCATGACCACACACCATGCCATTGGCGAACTGGGCAGGTGCATCATCTTTTCATCGCCCAAGGGTCGCCCCACTAACATTTTAATAGTGGGTAGTAAAGGGAAATGCAAGATCTCGGCTTATACCTTTTTATTTCAGCCAGGTACCACCTCTTGAAATAGTCAGGAGACTTGAAGGCATTCTCGGGCTTCAGCAAGGGAGATATTAAGATTTAAGCTTTTTATATTTTTATTTTTTTTCATAAGGCAGAGGAGGTCAAGGCTGTTGGGTACCTTTAAGACTGAAGTTTGATTCGGGGGTGCCATCCATCAGCCTAAACCATCACAGCCAGCCCTCCCCTACCTCAGTCAAGGCTGTCTAACCTTGACGTTGAAGCTAAACAAAGTTTGGGGATGTTGGTGAGATATGGGAGGAAAGGGCAGAAGACAGATTTTACAACAGTACAATCATGGGGTGGAGGTTTTAGGCAATAAGCAGGTAGTCTAGTTTTCTCAGAAGAAGAAAAAATAATGGAAAAGTGTAACATTCATTCAGAGGCCTCAAAGGCATAAAAAACCCAATTCCAACTGTTATAGGTCCCTGCAGGAGTCTACAAAAGAACTAAGCTTTTTAAGTAAGAAAACTAGATTCTGGCCCACAGGGCCCTGTCATTGCTGCTTAATGGATGAAACTCTTTGGATATAAATATGCTGTTTACTTCTCAGCTTCAGCCTTCATAAAATATAACCTTTTTGTGATTTACGACCCACAGAAAAACTGGAGGATGGATTTTTAGCTCTGAATTGGTTGGATGTCAACAAGAAAAATATAGATAACATATCGAAGTGGCGGGGTGTTAATGCCACACAAAATGATGAAATTATTTTTGTTTAGAAAAGTTAAGTTTTGTTCTTTGAGTTGTTGGTGGATGGTGGTTGTGTGAGGCAGGGCTGAGGAGAGCCCATGAAATCTCTCTCTTTTCAAGCCCTCATCTGGTAACTCACAAGTTGGGCATATTTCCCTCAATTCTCAATCAGGAATGTCTTGTTGAGCAAGTTGGGGTTAAGCATGGATTCTTCAAAAGCAAGAATGGCCATTTTGAGTGGAAATCACCCTTCTGGTTCAAGTGCTGCATTTTGGTGCCACCTTCCAGCAGCAGATGGAGAAACTTCCCTCGGCCCAAAAGGCAGGAGATGGAAGAACAAGCCTTTTTCTTTCATTTTCACCAAGATGACTGGAAAAAAAAGCAAAATATGCAAACAGATAAAAATCTCCAAATTCGCAAGCAAGCAAGCAAGTAAGCAAGCAACAGCTGAGTCCTTGGTGGGTGTGGTGGCACATGCCTGAAATCCCAGCTCTCAGGAGCATTGTGAATGAGGCCAATCTGGGCTATGTAATGAGATGCTGTCTCCACAAGAAAGGGGGATTAAAACATCAAAGCAAAACCCATGAGTGAGAAGCCACACAAACCCCCTTCACTATGCACTTGCACAGAGTAATGCAGTTTTTGGCTGGGTTGGAAAAAGGTAACTGGTCATTTGGGAGTCTGTACTAGCTTTCTTGTTTGGCCATATATGCATATGTGTATGTGTACAAAATACATTGAACACATAATTCACGTAATTGATACATACTTATACATATGTATGCCCATATATTTTCATATTAATGTTGTCTTTTTGTTCATATAACTCATGTCTTTTACTCATTTGATTTTCATAGAACTACACAGACAAGCTTGATTTTTTTGAATGTTGGGAAAAATAGCCCATCCCAGATAAATCAGCCAGAAAGTCAGGAGATGGGAAAGGCCAAAAGCTTGGTCTGTGGAAACTAAAAAAGCCTTGTCAACTCCTGACAGCAATGGTGGAGGAGCAAGTCCAAGTCCCATGCTGGACAAACCAGATTTCAGACTTTCCGTAACCCAGGAAGAGCAGAGCCATGAGGCTGGGCTCTGGGAATCTGCATTGTGGTATCCCACTTTGGTCTTAAAGTATTCACTGTGGGGATTGTCACTGGTGCGTGCTTCCCCAGGAGGCACTGTATAGCCCATCTCTGGGAGGGAGGGAGGGAGGGAGGGAGGAGAGAGAGAGAGAGGGGGGGGTGGCCCCAGGAGGGGGAGCCTGCATAGGCTGTGTATCTATAAAGAAGACACTGATCAGGACAGGAGCTCTTCAAGGTCAGTGTCAGCATCTGCTTGCAGATGACGTGGCTGTTTTTGTTTCACTTTAAAAAAGAACAAGGAGATCATCCTGAGGTTTACCTTTTGCTTGAAGTCCCAAGGATGACAAAAGGAGCCACCTGCCTGTGTTGGTGTCTTTGGCAGGTTCCCCTCGATGGGGTGGCACCTACTGTGGAGCTGGGAAGGTTGAGGTCTTTCTGCCACCTCCACGGACCAGTCTAGAAACCCTGGAAAATCAATGAAAAGGGGACAAACTTGACTCAAGCTGGGGCCAGGGTTGGGGATGGGGAGGTGGTTAGGGCTCCTTGGTGGGGTCTCCAAAGTAGAGGGCCCTGAATCACTTGTCCCTTAATCCTGGGCCAGTACGCCTTGCCAGGCATTCTCACAGCACTGAGAGCTCAGTGTGGTCTCAGGCCTGTTTTAGAAGTACATGTGAATGGGTGTTGGTTGGAATACCTCACTGCTGGGATTCATGGAGCCTTGGGTGCTGGAAGTCAAGAAAGACTTTCTCTTGGACCTCTCCATGGTGCTGAACAATCCCGGTTACCAAGAAGCGGGGATAAGATTTTCTTTCTATTGTTGCAGAGAGGATGCGTGGAGGGACAGTGGGTGGGCATTTGAGTAAGTGAAAGGGTGGATGATGCCGTCATCAGAGGACCCCCACAGGCTCTTGGATCACAGTGTGTTGGAGTAGAAGAGTCAGTGCAGACAGTGATGGTCTCTCTTGACTAGAGTGGGTGGAAAACCCTCTGGAAAAGGGGCCTTGGTCTGGCTGGAATGAGGTGGGGTGGTTTAGCCAGAAGTCCTGGTGGGAGCCCCATGGAGAAACGGGACAGCTGTAGCAACAGCAATGGTAGGAACCATTGTAGTAACCTCTGTGGACCCACGGCAGTAGAGAGAGTCAGCCAGAGACCAGATCTCTCTTTACCTCACTTACTTCCTGTGAAAATGGGGCTCACAATGTGTCCCTGCACACTCAGTCATGGGCAATGTGGGATCTGTTTCTTCTTTGGTTGAAATAGTTCTGTTTTCACGTTTATTCCTTTCTAGCGTATATTTCTGAATGAGAGCCTGAGGGTGCTCAATAAATATTTGTTAAACTCTTGAATTGGGGTGAGGGGGCTCATGCAGCCTGCAGGAGAGCTGAGATTAGAAGGGATCCAGAAGCCTGAGGTCTAAGCTTAGAAATGAAATGACAGAGAAATCGATGGCCTGTGGTCCCAGCAAGGTGAGGAAGTCTATGACAGGTGGACTCAGGAAGCCTGAGCCTCTCCCTGTCCTAATAGTAGTTAATTATCCCCAATATTCTAGGGTGACTCTGGGCATGTTCGAGCAAGGTCACTTACCAAAGAAGGAAGTTTGGCCAAATGGGTTAGGAGAGGCTCTTCTAGGTCTAAGGTCTTAGAGTGTGTCTGGTGTTCAGCTGCTTTGCCAGAGAGTGGCTCTCTGCAGTGCCCTGTCACCCAGGCCATGGCACTGTCTCTAGTTTACAGATGTAGAATTGAGGCCCACGATGTAGATCGAGTCATCTTCACCTCAAGCCCTGCAGTGTACCCTTCCCTGTCAGTAATCAAAACAGTGTTAAGCAGAGTAGTGAATGTCACCAAATTAAAGGTGGAAACCTTGGGAGATGCCATCAAGTGTGCCCCACCGCCAATCATTAGCCTGGTCCTGAGACCCTCCCCTAGGTAGGAGATGCAAAGTGGAGAGCATGGGTCTTCCTGAGCCAGAAGTGGTGTGTCTCCTGCTTCCTCCAGGTTGGTGTTGGGTAAATAGGATGGGCACAGGGCTATTGGTTATACATTTCAGATCTGTTGAAAAACAACGCTTTGGGGTCAGGGCTCCAAGTCAGGCAAACTATCTCAAAATACAAACCATCCGTGCTTTCTGATTTCCTCCTGAAGCTCTTTCATGTTGGCTTAGGGGAGTCTTTGAAGGTGGGAATGTGAAATCCCATCTGGCATGGCTTCTTTGGCTGAACTTTGGAAAAATCCATCTGTACTGTTTTCTGACCTTTAGCTATCCTCAGAATTTCAGACCCAACTTTCAGGTGAGCTCTGACATCTCCAGTGAATGCCTCAGAGAAATAATTGGTAGAAAAAAAAATTCTCATTGCTTTAATTAAAAATCGATGTTTGGCTTGTGTTCAGGGCATTTTTTTGCATCTTAAAATGTTTCTTTTCTCTTTGTAGTTGGGCTTTGCTTATAAACAGAGCTGGCTCAGAGTCACATTAATTTAATTTTATCTGTGATCCACATCAGTTTAGAATGCTATTAATTTGGATTTGACTGCCAGCAGAAAACATTCACTAATATCCACTTTTTAGCTAGGTAATCGTGTAGTAATTAGGATGCGTGTTGTACATAATCTTGATTTAAATAATCCTTGCTTAGTTTTTTGTCTACATAGATAAAAAAGCTATTTTGTCAGTATTTTAGAAGTAGGAAATCATCTTGATTATTTTAATCAAAATCAGCATTTATGAATCGTGGCATTCTTTTGGGAACAATTACTCTACAAGGCACAGATTTGTCTCTCTGCCCTGCCTTGTAGATCTGTCTTAAATGCTCAGAGATAGAGCAGCAGTCCCAACTTTGGGGTGCAAAGCACATCTCTGTAGCTCCTTTGTCTCTGAGTCTTGGTGGCATGTAAGTTAGTTTTGAAGACACTTCTCAGTACTGTCATATCTTAGCTCTGTGACTCAATAGTTGGGGACTTAGGCATGTACTGAAAATCACTGTACCTCAGTTTCCCTATTTGTCAATGGAGAGATTGCTGTCCACGTGGGGATTGGATGAAATGTCTCTGTGATGGTGCGTTAGTGAACTTTGAGTAGTTTTCTTTCTTCTGCATTTGTCACCATGAGGCAGCCTCTCACAGCAGCAAGAGACACAGCACAGATGATGGGCAGGGGTGTGGTCCATGGGCCTCCTTTACCAACTCTGATCTGGTGCAAAGGTTTGGACTCAGTCAAGCATCATCTGGAATGAGGTCTTATGGGAGACCTTGGACAGAGTCTGGAACTTCTCATTTTCTATAAATCAACAAGGCCAAGGAGGGATCCAGTGCAAAAGGGGGTGGAGGAGCTCTTGGTGCAGGGAAAGGCATGTACCTCACTTAGCACCCTCACTGGCTTGTTTTCTGTTGCCCGTTTCTGTTTCCGTTGACTTTGTTTTCTGAGACAGAGTCTGTGTAGATTAAGCTCAACTCACACTCACACTCCTCCTGTCTCAGCCTCCTAAGAGCATCACCACTCCTGGCTATGGATTGCCTGGTTCTTGAGCACAGGGACACAGCCTGGTTCTTCACATCAATGACAGAAGCTCAGAAGTTTCCAGGGTTGTGTGGACAAAGCATGCAGGTCAGGCAGCGGCTGGCCTCATGGCTTAGATAGGCACCTCAGACGATTGCCCCTGGTGACTCTCTCCATAGCCTCTGCTCCAGTGAGGGCTTCTGGCTATGCATCTTTTGTAATTCAGTCATGATTATTCTTTTAATGAACTCTTGATAGAGCCTGGTATGCCACTTGTGTCCTTCTAGTTACTGTAGCAGGATCACTTAAAAAGGGGCGGTGCTGAGCCAAACCTGGTGGCCCAGGCCTGCTTCTGTAACTGTCCTGGAGGACCGTAAGTTCAAGGCTTGCCTGGGCTACAAAGTAGCAAGGCTAGTTTTAGCACCTGAGTGAAATCCTATCTCAAAAGAAAAAGTAAGCAAAACAAGACAAAACCAAGTGGTAGAGATATAGATATAGCTGAGTTGTGAAATGCTTGTCAAGCATGTGGGGTAAATCTTCAGTAATGAAAAAAAAGTAATTGTGTGAAAAAGTAAAGAAGTTTAAACAAAACAAGCAACCCCTCCAAAAAAAACCCCTCAGTTCTAAGTGAAGCAATAAGTCAAGGGGGGGGTGGGGAGTTGGCTAAGATGATCATAGCTGGAACCATTTGAGCAGTAAAATAAATAGAATAGGATGAGATTGAACTCCAAAGTATAAGCTATATGTCTATCAGTTCATAAGGGTATGAATAAATGAGTGAATAAATAAAGGAGAACTATCAGAAGTGTGGTGTGTTCATGTGACCTCCTTCCAAAGAGCAGTAAGGGTCACTTCACACCGGACACCTGAGAGACCACTGTGCCCGGTGATCAAAGCTTATAACAATAGTGATGTCAGGGACCTTTGAAGCACTATGATGAGGTCTGTGGGACTGTCCCAGCCAAGAGCTGCCTGAGGAACATGAGAGCCGGATAATGTAGCTTCCCAGCGAGAAGAGAGACACTGGGTAGAAAGAAACCAGAAGAATGAATCCATGTTGCTGATAATAATGTTTGGTTTGTTTTTCAAGTTAGGGTCTCACTCTAACCTAACCTGATCTGGAACATATTCTCTAGTCCCAGGCTGTCCTCAAACTCACAGCAATCCTCCTACCTCTTCCTACAAGTGCTGGGATTAAAGGCATGTGTCACCATGTCTGGCAGGATGTTTAAAAGTTCAGTGGCAATCTCTGGTGCATGTGTGTACTCACACGGTGCCTGGCCCTGTGCTAAACTGATGTGTACTCTCTCATTCAGGCTGCATGTCTGCTGTTAAATGGAAGGAGGTTTGAATCCTTACTGTCTCACACCATACTTTGCTCAGACCAAGTCCTCTCTCACCACAAGGACAAGCCTGGATCCAAGATGGAGAACATGATGGTATCATTTTGAGGCAATTAGAGCCATCTTTCCTTTCTCTTTGCCAATATAACCCAATTTCATTTGGACTGACCCCATGCCCTCTTAAAACATTCTGTGCATTTTATCCTTTCAGAGCTGAAATGACCATGCGTTCCATCAATGAAGCATAAGTAGAAGCCTTTTGGAGACCTGGGGGAAATGGTTGCCTGCTCGTATTGGCATCATACTTTCTAGAATGTGGACATGAGGTGGTACAGCTGCCTGTAATCTGCTGTGACAAGTGTGAGGAAGGCAGCCTCATGCTAAAAATGGTGGAGAAGAAGGACAGAAGAAGCCCAGGACAGGGGTGCTGTTTGAGAGCCACCACCCCAGCCCTGAGAGCTCCGTCTTGTTCCTGACACATAGGCACCAACCCTACTGTTCTTCTCAGGTCAGTTCTGCTGCTGGTTCTGTGCAGTCCAGACACTCAACTCCACTGCCTGGATTCTTGCCCTAGTTCTCAGGGTTTCCAGTTCTTGGTCTTGTTCTCTCTTTGCCCATGAGTTTGTCAAGCTCTGAAAATTTCTGAAGCACAGGGCATGGCTTCTGGAACTAGGGTGAGGTAGTAACAGTTTAGGCTCTTGAGTTCCAACCTCAATTTGCCTTTTGCATGACGGAGGTTTGGGGCAAGTTACTCAACCCTTGACTCTCAGTTGCCTTCTCTGTGAAGTGTCTCCAAAAGGCTGATGGGTATTTAGG
Organism: Zapus hudsonius; assembly: GCA_004024765.1. Lineage (NCBI taxonomy): Eukaryota > Metazoa > Chordata > Mammalia > Rodentia > Dipodidae > Zapus > Zapus hudsonius. The sequence continues at coordinate 5,317 of PVHP010027504.1, read as the reverse complement.
CTGGGTGTAAAGAATGCTTAGTGTGTATCACCATGTCACTGCCAACACCACCCTTACCAGGGGCATCTGGGGGCAGCCATATTAACTACTAACATCATCCTGCTGTTCTCTCTCTCTCTCTCTCTCTCTCTCTCTCTCTCTCTCTCCTTTTTCTAAGGTAGGGTTTTGCTTTAGCCAAGGCTGACCTGGAATTCACTATGTAGTCGCAGGCTGGCCTGAAACTCACAGGGATCCCCTACCTCTGCCTCCCAAGTAATGGGATTAAAAGCATGGGCCACCACACCTGGCTTTCCTTGTCTCCCTTGTTGGAGTCACCCGGGTCCTTTAAAGTCACAGTTCTCACAACTAAATCCTCATAGCCATCTGTCCCTGCATCAGCTCATCTAGGTCCAGAACCTGCTCTCATAAGGTCCATCAAGGTCATGGCCCCATCATGCTCTGTTTCTGGTTCTGATATGTATGGATCAGGCTTTGCTCACAGTGTGACCCTCACTACATGCACCATCACCCCCAGGGGATGACCACTGAGTAGAAGAAATGGTCTGTATGGAAGCTCAGTGGCGCCTCAAGGTCATTATTCTGTTAATGAGGGAAAATAGCAACACTGAAGACATGACTGGGGGTACAGAGGAGCCCACAAAAAGATGAAAAGGACATGGGAGGCACAGGACAGTAGAGACCAAGGTGGGGAGAGTTTCAGGAGGGGCATGATCAGTCACAGCCAGTGTGGTCCAGGGAGAACTTCTGAAGAGATCCGGTGGCCTTGGAATTATAGGTGATCCTCATTCTTTGCAGAATCTGTATTTACAAATCCACCTACATACTAAATGCTCTTTATCATAAACCTCAGGGTACATGCACAGAGAAGTCGTCCAGCATGCCATGCTAGCAGAGGCCAGACAAGGCTTTACTCTGTCTTATTTCTGCACTCACACTGTAAACAGGTGTCCTTCGTGTCTACTATGTAGTCATTTTGCTTCAGGTTTTGTGGGGTATTTTGTTGGTAATTTTATTAAAAAGAAACCTTGATCACAGAGCTAAATTGCTGGGCAATGTTTCTAAGCATAAGAAGGCTATGATTTGCCTGATGTGTTAGACAAGTTTTACTCAGATGTGAGTTAGTTACACTGATGTGTGCTGTGGATTAAATATTAATTGGAACCAGTATTATTAAACAGGGAATCTTTTGACCATAAATACACATGACCAACGGTGTGGATTGACTGGGTTTTTCGAGTGCTATGCTCAGATGCTTGCAGGAGACTAACTCCATTTTCCCCTTAGGAACAATTTTTCAGTATCCCCTAATTCAGTGTTTGCAATGACTTCATCGAACATAGCTGCTGCAGATAATGAGAATCTATTATTTTAGCCATTGTGGATGAGCTAGTCTGGCAAATACAGTGGTGAACAGTGAGAAGGAGAGATCCTGACTCAAGATGCAATGGAAGCTAAGGACTGACTGACCTCCACACATGCGTGGCCACATTCACACACACGGACATGCGTGCATACAACACACATACACACACAATAACAATCACCCAAAAAAGAATTCCCCTGAAACATATGATACAGGATTCCCATGGTGAGAAGTACTTTGTTTACAAAGACATATGTCTGTTGATGTGTATATCCCCATGGCTTTCAATTTGGGGCTGATTTTTTTTCTGAACTCTATTTAGTGAGGATAATAACCTGGTAAAATATAAAAATCTTAGGTTAATCTAAATTTCAGATAAGTCAATAATACTTTTTTAGTATTTTCCCCACTATTTGATGAGTATGGCAAATATCTATGTATTTTGGGCCCCTGGCTTAATCACCACTGTGGTGCCTCATGGAACTCCTGTGTCAGTGGTTACTGAGATCTGGGGTTTCTGTAGGCATCTTTCCTGGGTGAATTTTGGCACCCAGGCCATCTGGGAATTCAGACAGCTATAAACATACAGCATTTGGCAAAAGTCCAGGTATAGCAAGTTACAGGTGCTGGACTAGACATCCAGAGAGACACCTCATTTCGTCTCATGCCAAAGGAGTAGATTACAGTTGGTCATGGATCTGAAAACCTGCGGTTCAACTAGGCTCTATTCCCTGGCCTGCTGTGTGACCTTTAGAAGGTCACTTCACCCTTCCAGACCCTGGATCTTCTGGTTTGAGAGGCATCAGTGAAGCTGTTCCTAAAGCGCTCTCTAGTTCTAAGACCCTGAGAACCTGTGAAAAGTTGGCAGTTATGATGGTCTTAATGCAAAAGCCTAGAATTGCTCCATCTGGAGAAAAACTTAATCATGATGGAGGGGAAAAAAGGTACCATAGACTTGTTTTCCTAAATGGTTAAAAACATGATTGACTGTAGGAAAGAAAATCCCCAAACCCTTCAGCAAACATTGCATTTTATAGTGTACCCTCTTTGCCTTTGAGGACTCATTTACAATCTGTTTAGGCGGAGTGTCTGGATCATCCCGGCAACTACCTACCATAGGCAAGAATTCTCTGCTGCTGAGGATGCCTGGAAACAGATGGCCAATGCCAGCAGGCAGCTCTGAATATGCCTGTGGAGGTGAGACCTGGGCCAACAGCACAGTTCATGAGTGATAACCATGCAGAACAGTGAGAGCGGAACTTCCTGTGCCTGTATCCAGACACTGCTCTGTGGATGTCACCCACTACATCAGGCCCCACCCACAACCATGATCATCCATAAACTGCCATGAGGCCTCCCTCCTTCATGGAAACTGGAGCTGGATTGGGGACCAGAAAAGAATGATTTACCTCCCAAGGCTATAGGAGAGAGACCACATGAGCCCTCTCCTGGTTTTAGGGGTGAGACACGGAGTCGCAGGGGTGCTAAGTGACTTCCTGGCTCTGCTGATCTTCAGTACCAAAGCTGGCTCAAACCAGAGATGACTCTCAGGGCCTCTGACTGGGATGTCAGCTTGGGCCCAGGAAAGAAGAATATTCAGCAATCATCCGGAGGGTGACACTTCCCTTGCTCAGACCATTAGAGAGGAGAGCTGTGAAGTCAAGAGCCTGAGCCCTGATTGCAGCTCCTGCCAGCAGAAGCCTGTTTGTTTTCACACATAGACTGAATTTCATGAATCTGACCTGACAAACACTTTCATATAGTGGACTCTGGCTGAAGGCAGGAACCTGTAACTAAACACGATCATCCGTGTGAATCACAACAGAGACTGAGCTCCTGTGTCTCTCCTGCCACACACACAACATTTTTGTGTTTACTGGCCTGCAGAATTTGTTTTGAAGCAGTGTGCCATTGAAGAGATATATCCATTTAGCCAAACAATAGTAGTCGTTTGCCCTCTTAGGGCTTGTTCGATTATGTTTTCAGAACCAGGTAAGAATTCTGTCCCCTGTAGCGGGCCTCAAATCCAATCAGAGAGCGTTGTTCCACTTAGCAGATCTGGACTGGCTGGCCAGCTATAAAGCTTACAGGGTCTACTAGATGGATTATCTCATTCCAGAAGTCTTTTCTTTTCTGGGACAGATAAAGTCAAGTTGTCAGTGTGTGTGTGTGTGTGTGTGTGTGTGTGTGTGTGTGTGTGTGTGTGTGTGCACGCGCGCGTACACATGCGTGTGTGCACCATGAGGGTTTGAGGAAATCTTTGGGGGTGTTTGTCCTATCTTTCCATCTTGTTTGAGACAGGATCTCCCATGTTGTTTCTGCCACATTCCAGTTTATCTGGGTGGCGAACTTCAGGATTCTCCTGGCTCTGCTGCTATAACCATAAGCTCTTTGGGGCTACATGTCTGTGTACCACTTTGTGTTCAGCTTCACATGGGTGGTGGGGAATTGAATCCCAGCTGGCAGACTTGCAAGCAAGAGCCTTTAATTGACTTTCTATCTTCCCTGTCCTAAAGCCAAGTCTCCTATTTTTAAAGAGGAAGTAGATTGCATGGGTGGAGGCCTTGAGTTTGAATCTTACCTCAGACCCTTAGCCTCTCCTGGAGGAAACCATCTTGCCTCTGCCTGTGTGGCATTGTTAGATATGCCTCAGGGGACATAAGGATGCTCTTGGAATGGGAAGAAGCAAGCCTGAACTGAGCTGGGAGTTATCACCATCTCTGGTCCCATGATCCTCATTTCTCCCTTTACCTTCTTAAAGAGAGAGCTAACTGGGGTGATGGGGGTGGTAATACTGCATTGCCTTGCAGGCTGTGGTGGATCATGAAGAAGGGGTGGAGGAGTGTATAGAACTCTGCTTAGACTGTTCTTCCTACCCAAGGTAGAGGAGAGGTAGTACCCGGCTAAGGAAGGGGCAAGGGGCTCTGGGTGTTTAGTGTTGGGTTTTGCACATTTCGCTTGGAGATATTTCTGTATGTTCAATTGTGAGTGTTTCCTCCTCACTCTGAACTATGAACATAAAGCTGGATTCTTCTACTAGACATACACCTCCTTTAGAAGACCCGATTGCCATGTCATCTGAGAACCCAAGATGTAAACGTTGATTTAATGAAACAGAACAAATTGATTCTGAAGTGACAACGTTGAATATCGTGGGCCAGTGCTCTCTCCTAAGGAACAATGGTCGAATCCTCACAGCAGCTCTGTGAGTTCCTGGTAAATGCATCCATCTTACAGGTGAGGAATTAAAGGCTCAGGGGCTCAGGACCTTGCCTGAGACCACACAGCTAAGCGAGTAGTGAGACCATGTTTCAAACTCAGATCTGTTAGCTCCAAAACCCAATCTATTTAAACTGTAACAAAACATTTAAAAAGGTTGAAACCAAAGAAGTTTGATTTAAAGATACGTGCAGGGCTCTGTCTGTGGCAGGGTGTGTAAGAATTGCCATGATGATATGCTTGGAAGACTTAACATTTTGCATTTTAACTTTTTTTTTGAGACAGGCTCTTGTGTGGCCCAAAGCTGGCCTCAAACTCACTATGTAGTTGAGGATAGCCTTGAATTCCTGGTCCTCTACCTCACAAGTAGAGGCCTGTGCTCACAGCTCAGGTTTCATTTAACATATAACTTTAAACATTTTACTAAACAATAAACTATTGTGCCAGAGGTGAGATGCTTTTCTCCACGGCAGAAGAGTCTCCATGTTCTTATTGAAGAGTATGCAAGACTTGGAGAAGGAGCCTCACGTTAGGACTCCTTTCCATGGGCTATTTAAGCTGCAAGGGAAATCTTATCTCATGGGCCCCAATATTCCCATCCAGGGACCCTGAACCCTGACATCTTCCTGCCTGTGAGGATAGTCTCTAGACTCCGTGAGTACAGGGTGGTTCAAGCCATGCTGGGAATTCTGGGAGTCCAGCTCCCTGGAAGCCTAGAGGTGGGATGGGTTCAGG
>PVHP010027503.1:11420-23927 GCA_004024765.1 Zapus hudsonius | reverse complement strand
AGACCCCAAACCTCCGAGGAGAAACACTCTTTCCCCTCTCAGAAGGTGGGGAAGACCGCCTCTGAGGACTGGCGGCACCCGCGGGAAATCCTCTACACCGGCCCCAGGGATCCGAACCTGGGCGAGGGGACAGGGGCTTGCGCCCTGGGTGCACTAAGAGCAGCCTGCTCTGTGCTCCCCTGCTGAGGGGAGAGCTGCCGGGAACCCGCGGCGGTTTTGGAGCTGGGGAGCGACGGCCCCAAACTTGGGCCTGTATTGCGGGCAGACCCCAAACCTCTGTGGAGAAACACTCTTTCCCCTCTCAGAAGGTGGGGAAGACCGCCTCTGAGGACTGGCGGGTTGCCCGGGTCTCAGTCCTGCAATGTAACCTCAGCCACGCGGAGAGTCTGGAATCAGCCCTGGGGGATAATGGCGGGAGCCAGCCGGGGCGGGAGGGCTCGGCCCTCTGCTCCACAGGGGAGCAGAGAGGGAGGGAGAGTCCGAACTCGGGTTCGGCCGGTGTCCAAAGCCTGGATAGCAGTTGAGGGGGGTCAAACCTTTCGGAGAGTCCTGGCGAAGTTGTTACTCGGTCACCATCTTGCTCCGCCCCCGATCTTGTCTTTTTGAGTCTTATTTTGTGTATGCTTTCAGCTCCATCCATGTTCCTGTATGCAACATGATTTTATTCTTCTTTTTTTCTGATGCTATTCTATTTGGTACATGCACCATAATTTTGACTCATTTATCCATTAATGATACTCAGCTTGATTCCATGACTTATAGCAAGAGACATTATGAAGAATATATAGATATGCAGGTATATGTCTTCTATACTGACCTTAATTCCTTTAGTTATATACCCAAGAGAGATACAGTTATCAGGATTTACATTACTCTTTGCTTATCTAACTTCATATTCTTTTGGCTTTACATTTTACATTTACTGGTCAAAATTATATTACAAATACATCTAATATTGTCATGGTTTGATCCAGGTGTCCCCCACAAACAATTGAATGTGTTCTGATAGATCGATCCTCAGCTGATGGCAGTTTGGGTTTTACAACCTCGATGAAGCTGTGTTGTTGGGGGCAGGTTTATGGGGGTTATAACCCAGCTTCCCCTTGCCAGAGTTTGGCACACCTTCCTGCCGCTGCTTGCAGTGCTGTGGCAGAGGTGATGTCCAGCCCTCTGCTCATGCCATCGTTTTCCCTGCCAGGATGGAATCTCCCCTCGAGTCCGTAAGCCAAATAAACCCATTCCTCTACAAGCCACTTTTGTTTGGGTTCTCTCTGCGCAGCAACTAGGAAGCTGACTGCAACAGTTTTGGTACCAGGAGTGGGGTGCAGCAACTAGAAAGATGACCGCAACAAATATCAAATCTATTTAAAACTCCTCTCATCTAGACTAAAATTAAGACTCTCATGATGGGAGTATAGCCCATTGGAAAATTGCTTATACATGTGAGGCCTTGGGTTTGACACTAAAGTTGTGCAAATGCACACACATGCACATAAGTACACACAATATCCACACACCTGTAAGTGTGTGCCCACAGAAAGAATCATGTTGGACTTTTCCTGATCAAGTTAGGAAATGCAAGATTATTTGGCTTTACTTCTCAAAGACAAATTTTTGCTATTTTGTTTGTACATTATCATGGTTCTCATTGACTAAAACTGACATTGTGGCCTACTTTTATATTAAAGTATATCAGGAGATTCCTGAAAGCTTTATAGTGGATAGTCCAAATTCCCCAAAATATCTTCATATATTCTTAGTGTGAACTTCTTGGAATTTGAATCTTAGATGAAAATAGCATCCCCTTATTTTACCACAAAACAATATCAAATCAAACTAATGATCATCATCCCAAAATTTTAAGTAATTTAAGATCATTTTTTTCATGTGCTTATGTTGTGTGTGTGTGTGTGTGTAGGTAGGTAGGTAGGTATGTGTGCATATTTATGTTTGTGAGTGAAAGCCTACAATGTGCTATGACCTGCATATGGAGGACATTTGACCCCACACACTACCACTTCTGAGGCAGGATTTCTCCTTGTTCACCTCTGTGTTTGCCAGGCTAGCTGGCTCACAAGCTTCTGACAGATTCTTCTGCCTCTGCTTTTGGTGAGATGGAATGACAGAAGCCTGCTTCAATGTCCAGCTTTTTATATGGGCTCTAGTGATCTGAACTCAGGTACTCACACCTTCATGGTAAATACTTTATCCACTGAGCTCTCTCCTCAGGCCTATTGTCAGTAGTTAAGTGTACTGGAATGAGACCTTCACACATCTGCACTTCATATGTCATTTTTAGTATTCTTCTGAGTGACTCTAATTTGACCTGGGACACAGAAGTACTTAATCCTCACTTTGAATATACATTATTAACAGTCCTACATTTCCCTCCTGTTCTTGAGAGTTTCTCTTAATAGCAAGATCTTAGGACTAACCTTGTATATTTCCCCTTAAATCCCTCCATATAGACAATAGACATAGACAATAGTGACTGTTGAACTGAAGAGATGGCTCTGTGTTTAATAGCCCTTTATAGGCAAGGCTGAGGACCCAAGGAGGCCTGAAAGACTACCACAGTCTGACTTTGAGGACCCATGTTAGCAGCTACTGTTGCCCACATCTGCACTCCCAGTACAAGAGGGAACAGAGGAGCAAGAATCACAGGAGCTGAATGAAAAAAACAAAAAGGTCAGCCCTGGGATCACTAAGACTGATTCAAATAACAGCAGGCAGAAGAGCAAAGGGGTGGAAGAGAAATTAAATAGAAATAGAAAACCCATAGCTTCTGAGTGCACCTCACCACAGGTAAGTGCATGTGCACACACATCCATGTGCACGCACACACACACACACACACACATATACACACAATACAATGGTAAATAAAGTAATTTATGATTCCTATTGTCTTCCAATGTTGAAAGAACTAAGCTGTATTTTTTTCTTATCTTTTCTGTCAATTCCCTTAATGTTCACTCTTAAACCAGATGTCTTTTATTTCTCATTTTAAAGTTTTCTGAATAGATTAATTTTGTAATCTTTATCCTTTTTAATTTTTATCCTAAGATTAAAGAGAAACACAGAAGTAATGTCAAAAAGGTAGTGAAATAAGAAGCCTTGAGCTTCAACTTCCTTTCAATAATAAGTTAGTGTAGCAACTACTCACAGATCAGAAAAATTTTGTGAGGAAACAAACGGTAAAAGCAATCTGGAGACACCTGCATAGTCCTTGAAACTGAATCAGGACTAACTAGCAAGGATACCAACAGTCATACTTCACCTAGCCAGCCTTTCTTTCCAAGGGTTGAAATAGTGACACACAGGTTGTTCATGGATTCTTAGTTATTTCAATAGGTTGAAAAAAGTAAAAATAAAATAACAATGGTGGCTACCCACCCTCCTAACACTGTATAATACTCTCAGGAAGTTGATTCTGAACTTCACCAGAAGTATGGGGAGTAATATCTTGGTTACACAAACATAAACAATAAAAGTACATACTTACTGACCCCCTCGATGGATATTTGTAAGGATAACAGCCAAGGGCCTAGTTACCAACACAGCTGAACTAGTGTTTCCATCAACCCAGGGGAAATTAAACCCGGCTTAAGCTAATAGACACTATTCTCCATGCCCAGTTTCAGCTGTCTAGTAAAGGCCCTGTCCTGGCAAGGAAAACCTACCTGAACAAAGGATAGATTTTTTAAAACAGAAAATTAATAAGAAACATTGAACTTGCATAAACATTAGATCAAATGGACCTAACTGACAGCCACCAGAAGAGAAAGAATTCATTTTTTTTCTCAAGCACACCTAAAACATTTACTCTGATAGGTCACATGTTACTGCCTTCACTAATTTAGAAAGATTGAGAGCATATCATGTACTTTCTATGGCCACAATCAGTCAATACCATGAAGAAATTTAGAAATTTACCAAAAATATAAATTAAAGAACATACTCCAAAAATTTCAGTGGGTAAATTAAAAAAAAAAAAAATCAAAAGGAAACTTGAAAAGGCCTTAAAGAAATGTAAAAAGAAATACCACACCAGCCAAACCAGTTATAAAAGGACATAATTTTCAAAATGCTCTTGCTACTTCCAATTGGTTTAAGGGCTGAGGGTGTGGCTCACTGATGGCTGTCTTGTCCAGCACAGATTAGGATCTAGTTTCAATGCCCTGTACTGCAAATGGTGCAAGAGGAAATAAGCACATTGAACGAGTGGAAATGGACTGAGATGCACACAGCAACATCTCTATTATTGGGAACTTTTATAATATATAAATTTTAATTTATTATTTTCTATTTTAGCTGAAAAATTTATTAAATTAATTTATGATCCTACAAACTTTGTTTCTCAAAAAGACATTTATAACATGGTACAGTATTTCCTAACTAATTAAAATTTAATTGATTTCAATATTTGTCAGGGTAAAAGCATTGCTATATATTATTCTGGAATTTTTTTTTTAAATTATAATTTAATGACAACTTTTCTAATATGTAATCCAAAGAATTGACTTGTGGCTATTAAAGTAATAAAATCTACAAAATCTATATAATGTGGACATTAGATTTACTTTTAAAAATGTAGAATATGAACCAGTTTAATTATCATAATGTTTCCAATGAGATATTCCCAGGTAAACTACGCAATTTAACATGATGTAACTGTCATGTAGTACATTTCAGATTGTTCCATTGTAAATTAAAGGTTTAAATACATTATATCTTCTGAGGCCTACATAATGAAAACAGCATTTTAAAAAAAAAAACTGAGGAAAACACATCATAATGACAAGTTCTAAAATGAAACTTAAATATGAAATTTCTAGGATGGGGGTATGAACTGAACCAGAGGTAGCCAGTTTTTGTTTTTTTTGTTTTTCTCTTCCTTCCCCCCCACTTGTGTATTTTTGCTGAGGGGGCAATGTCTCTGGATATTGCCCCCACCATGGCTCTTATAATTTTTCCACCCCCTCTTCTGCTCAATTTCCTGAGTCATGTTGGGTGAGCTTTAAGTCTGCTTTATTGCTGAGACCTTAAGGATCTCTTGATCTTTGCCCTGGGTTGTGTTGAGTATCATTGGTGTCTGTCTCCATTGACCTTTCATGGGTTATCAGACTTGCTGTGGTGATTGGTCTCCTGTTTGTCTCATTACATTCTCCTAGGTTTCATTTGGGCCCTGTGTGAAGGCCAGGGGTGGTTTGTCTCCTGTCAGGATGTCAGCAATCATCCAATGTCTTGGTGGAATTGGGTTGCCCCCAACTCTCTCAATGCCTCTGTAAAATACAAACAGAATCTCCATCAGAGAGTGAGATCAATATAAGTTAAATGAGACAACATTGCTATTTTGGCTTGATCCTAATCTGTGTAGCCTCTCTATAGCTCTCTGCTAGTGGGAATTTCCCATAGGAGACTGAGATATTGGTCCCCATAGGATTATGCCCTATCCTATGGACATATCCAGAATACACACAAAGGAAATAATCCAGTGGTTAAGGGACAGAGAGGAGGGAAATGGGGACACCATAAAATTTGCTCTGACAATGTATTTACTTATTCATAATAAAGATATTTTTAAAAATATGATAGAACTAATGTGTAAAAACAGAGAGAAGGGGAGAAGAGCAAGATGGCATATGAGTAGCAGCCATGCCAGGACACTCCCCATAAAGGTTTGATAATCTAGCTGGGACCCAGACCCCAGACCCTACCCAAGGCACAGCGCTTCCCCAGCTCAGAACCAGACTAGACCATGTTCCCCAGCCTGCACCCTTGCCATAGGCTCCTCTCTGAGGAACACCCTACTCACAGCACCACACATGCATATGTAGGCCCAGCTTCTGTTTGCGGTTGCATTGGATTCACACTAGCCAGCAAAGGCACTGGATTGTGGCTGCACTTAGCCCCAACCACTGGCCACAACACACTCATCAGGCAAGTTGTATATCTCAGGGCACACACAGTCTCAGGAAAAACAACTGAGTGACCCACCTTGCCTGTGAAATCCAGAGCAAACCCAGCCCAATCAGGGGAACTTAACACAAGGACACCTCCCAATCCTGCTAAGTGGACCCGAATTGGAACACAATGCAAGAAGAACAAACTAGCTCAGTGTCATACACCAAATCCACCAATTCCCAATTGGGAACTCAACAGTGAAACAATGAAAGAGGGTGTACAGATTGCAAGCCCACGATGAGACAATACTAAGTCTGGATAGAAGTGACATGGACCCAATTAAGAGGTTATAATTAAGCCTAGAAGTGACAAAACAGCACACAAGGCACCAAATCTTATAAACTTCTCAGCATGGCAGGTGAGTTAAGTCTCTCAGTTATATCATTAAATATCTCAATCTCCCATAAAAAGACACGGGCTAGCAGGATAGATCAGAAAGATTGACCCTTCCATTTGTGGCCTCCAAGAAATCCACTTCACCTCTAAAGATAAAAACCTCCTCACAGTGAAAGGATGGAAAATGATATTCCAATCAAATGGAAAAAAAAAAAAAAACAAGCAGGAGTGGCTACACTAATATCTGACAAAATAGACTTTAAGCTAAAAATAATTAAAAAGGACAGGAAGGCTCATCAAGGGAATGCTCATCAAGGGAATGATCCAAGAAGAAGATATCAAAATCATAAACATGTATGCATCAAATACAGGTGCACCACATTTCATAAAGCAAAAATTAATGGAAAACAAATCTAAAATAAACTCTAATTCCATCATAGTTGGTGACTTTAATACACCACTTTCAACCATAGAAAGATCAACCAGACCAATAGGGAAATAATAGAACTTAACAATACCATAGACCAACTAGACCTAACAGATAATATATAGAACACTCCATACCAACTCTATAGAATATATATTCTTCTCAGCAGCTCATGGAACTTTCTCCAAAATAGATCACATATTAGGTCACAAATCTTGTCTAAATAAATTTAAGAAAATCGGTATAGCACTCTGTATCTTATCAGATCACAATGCAATGAAGCTGGAAATAAACAATGGGAGAAAAAATAGAAATTGTGCCAACTATCAGAAATTGAACAATATTATATTAAATAATGAATGTGTAGTACAAGAAATTAAAACAGAAATTGAAAATTATCTTGAGATAAATGAAAATAAAATACAACATGCCAAAACCTATGGGACACAATGAAGGCTGTCCTAAGGGGAAAATTTATAGCACTGAATGCCTACATAACAAAGATTGAGAGATCCCAAATTAACAGCCTAACCAACCAGCTAAAGGAACCGGAAAAAATTGGAACAAACCAACCCTAAGAACTCAAGATGAAAAGAAATATTTAAGATCAGGGAAGAGATCAATGAAATGGAAAGCAAAAAACAATTAGAAATATTGATGAAACAAAGAGCTGGTTCTTTGAAAAAAATACACAAGACTGACTACCTAACCAAACAGAAAAAAAGAGAGGGCCCTAATCAACAAAATTAGAAATGAAAAAGGAGTGATCACAACAGACACCAATAAAATTGGAAGAATCATCAGGTCTTACTTCCAAAACCTATACTCCACAAAGCTGGAGAACCTGGAAGAAATGGATGAATTCCTGGACAGTTATCATCTACCAAAGCTAAATCAGGAGCAGATAAATTTCCTAAATAAACCTATCACATCCACTGAATTTGAAAACATAATTAAAAACCTACCCAGAAGGAAAAGTCCAGGTCCTGATGGATTCCCAGCTGAATTCTACCAAACATTCATCACAGAATTGAAACCACTCCTTGTAAAGCTCTATAATGGCATTGGTGAAAAGGAACTCTTCCTCCTATGATACTTGCATCCCTCTAATACTAAAACCAGGCAAAGATAAATCCAGAAGAGAAAACTATGGACCTGTATCCCTGATGAACTTAGATGCGAAAATTCTGAATAAAATTCTTGCAAACCAAATTCAACAACACATCAAAAGTATTATCCACCTTGATTAGGTAGGCTTCATCCTAGGTGTGCAGGGTTGGTTCAATATACAGACATCAATAAACATAATCCAAAACATTAATAAACTCAGCTCAAAAAAACCCACATGGTTATTTCAATAGATGCAGAGAAATCCTTTGACAAAATTCAACACCACTTCATGATCAAAACACTTCAAAGACCTGGACTAGAAGGCCTATACCTAAACATAATAAAGGCCATTTACAAATCCCCTAAACCCCAAATCATACTTAATGGGGAAAAACTCAAGGAGTTCCCACTAAATTCTGGAACAAGACAAGGGTGTCTACTTTCACCACTGCTCTTTAACATAGTCCTTAAGGTTCTAGCAAATGCACTAAGACAGGAGAAAGACAAAAGGGACACAAATTGGAAAGGAAGAAGTGAAACTACCCTTTTTGCAGACGACATGATCTTATATATAACAGACCCAAAGAACAGTGTCACTAAAATACTGAAGGTGATTAACTCCTTTAGCAAAGTGGCAGGATACAAAATTAACACACAAAAATCAGTAGCCTTCCTGTATACAAATGATGTGCACAAGGAAAAAGCAATCAGTAAAAAGTCCGTTTTCAATAGTCTCAAAAAAAAAAAAATCAAAAACCTTGGTGTAACACTAACCAAGGATGTGAAAGACTTATATAATGAAAACATAAAAACACTGAAGAAGGAAATTGAAGATGACACGAAAAGATGGAAAGATCTTCCATGATCCTGGATAGGTAGAATTAATGTCATGAAAATGGCAATACTCCCAAAAGCAATATACAGATTCAATGCCATGCCAATAAAAATACCAGCATCATTCTTTGTGCACATAGAAAAAATAATTTCCAAAATTAATTGGAAAGGCAAAAGGCCTCGCAAATCCAAAGCTATCCTAAGTAAAAGAAGCTCATTGGGAGCTATCACCGTACCCAATCTAAAGATATATTACAAAGCCACTGTAACAAAAACAGCATGGTACTGGCATAAGAACAGACAGATAGACCAATGGAACATAATTGAAGACCCTGCCCTAAGCTCAAGAAACTATAGCTACTTAATATTTGATAAAGATGCCAACAATGTCAATTGGAGTAAAGATAGCATCTTCAACAAATGGTGCTGGACAAATTGGATAAATATTTGTAAAAAGATTAAAATAGACCCAGTCCTCTCACCATGCACCCAAATCACCTCCAAATGGATCAAAGGCCTCAACATAAGACCTGAAACTCTGAAAATCCTGGAAGAAAAAAAAATCGGCGGAACTTTACCTGAAATAGGAGCAAGGAAAAACTTCCTGAACAAACCTCTGGTAAACCAGGAAGTACACCAATCACTCAACCAATGGGATCTCATCAAGCAAAAAAGCTTCTATACAGACAAACTTACCATACTTACCATACTCAAAGCCAATAGACCACCATCAGGTTGGGAGTTAAACTTTGCCAGCTAAAATACAGCTAAAATACAGATAGAGGTCTAATATCTAGAACTTATAAATAACTCAATAAATTAAATAATAAAATTTCAAATAGCCCTCTCACAAAATGGGCCTCTGAGCTCAACAGGGAATTCTCCGAGGAAGAATTACAAATGGCCAATTCTCATTTAAGAAAATGTTCAATATCATTGAAAATCAGGGAAATGCAAATCAAAACGATGAGATTCCACCTCACTCTAGTAAGACTGGCAATCATTAAAAAAAAATCTACCCACAACATGTATTGGTGAGGATGTGGGGAAAAAGGAACCCTCCTTCACTGCTGGTGGGAATGCAAACTTGTACAACCACTATGGAAAGCAGAGTGGAGGCACCTGAAGAGGATGGATATACAACTACCAGTTGACCCACCTATCCCTTTACTGGGCATATATCCTCAAGACTCCTTGTTTCAGCACAGAAACATCTGTCCAACCATGTTTATAGCAGCTCAATTCATAATAGCTAGGAATTGGAACCAACCTAAATGTCCATCGCTAGAAGAATGGATATTAAAAATGTGCTACATATACACCATGGAATTCTACTCAGCAATTAGGATAAGTGATATAATGAAATTTAAAGAAAAATGGATGGACTTGGAACAGATCATACTCAGTGAACTCACACAAGAACTGAGAGATAAGAATTGCATATTCTCCCTTATCTGTGGCCCCTAATCAGGTTAAACCTAACTGTAAGTAAATATGACTAGTGATTCAGGTGAAAGGCAAAGGGGACAGAAGGAAATGGGGGCAGGTGTGGAAACAACAGAAGGAGGAGATGTTCACATACCTAAACTAACAACAATCTGACTCCATAGAATCCTATCTTCTGTACAAAAAGTTCCAGAAACAGATAGGACCTGGGGAGGGTGGAAGCCTACCTGTGGTACAAAGGACACTGACCTCTGGCTCCCCAATCCAGTAAGTAGTTACCTCCCACAATGAGCTCTTGAACAGAATGACCCACAGGACTAATATCACACAACACTGATAGGCCCTGCTGAATCCAGAAACAAAATCAGCTCCCAGAAGGGCAGTCTGGGTAATGCCGGAAGGTGTTGCATGAGCTGCCAGGGGAACCAGACCAATGACTGAGCAGGAAGCATCTTCAAGTTATACCAACTGATGGCCTGAGAGTGCAGAACACACTGCTAAATGGCACAAACATAGTTGTGCTCAACCTAGGTGGGTAATCAACAGCTGGCTAATTGGCTATGAGATCCATTCAAAGGCAGGGAACCCCTAACTGGTACAAGGAACCAAGGCAACCTTGAATGGGAATCAAGAACCCCATCTCTGTGGGAAAGTCCTCACTAACCATAGATCCTCAGAAAGGCTACACCCTCCAAACGCTTACCAACCTAGCAATATTTGTCTCAATTGACCAATAATGATCTCACTCTCCAATGGAGACTGTTTATATATTTCAGAAGGCAACGAGAACCAGCAACAACCAAACTCCACCAAAGGGACCTGATTCTACAAGGGACACCCAAGCAGGAGATGATCCATGTAGAGTCCTAACACAACCTCTAAGGAAGCGGGATGACGAGCAAAACATCTATTCTCACAGCAAGGCAGATAGCCTATGGAAGGACAATGTAGAGAGGCACCAAGAGTGCCCAAAATTGTCCAAAAAACAAATTTAAAGACTTTTAAAGATGCTATAACTATGGAAAATTTGAATTCACCCACTATGACTCAGGGAAATTTGCAGGAGGGGGGAAAAGAATTTAAGAGTCATGGGGGGGAGAATAACTAATGCATAAAAGGGAATGTCATCATGGACTCAATGGCTTTATCTAATAACCTATGATACTGAGCATATTGTTGTGTTAATATATATGTACATATATATATATATATATACATATATATATATATATATATATATGTACATATATAATTTTAAGCCAATCAAAATGTTTAAAATAAAAAAAAAAACAGAGACCGATCAATAAGCAGAAAAACATAAGCGCTATTTAAGAGCCAAAGAAAGATAAAATTTCTAAACTAATAGGTGATGATAATATAGGAAGTGTTTCTTTTCTTTCAATTGAAACGTAAGGTAGGAAATTATTGAATTACTGTTTGCAGGTGAGTCTGATGAGCTATAGCTATATAAAAGTTAGCTAATGAGTAAAGATAGACTATTTACACGAAATACAGCCGTGGAGTTACAAAGGATCAGCAGGTGTCTGAGGAAAACAGAGTAGAATGAAAATCCGCAGACCTATTGTGTATCAGGATCAGGATAAGAATAAGGCACATGCAAGGCCTGTAAAATGGGGGTTCTCACTACAATTAGTCACATCACAATATCCTTAACATGTGAGGTTTTTCAAATGATGATTTCTACGTCATTGTGTACATTAGACATAACTGGATGCTTCTTTAACAAAGAAAAATACACCAAAAGTCTATGTGAAAAGTGACGCAGGAGCCAGATTTGTCTCATAGGCAGAAACCACAATTGCATTACAACTTCAACACTGCAAATTATTAACCCTCAAATGGGTCTCACTTTTAAATAGTAGTATCATGCCTACTTATTCAAACAAGACAGTTATGATAGTAGATCTCTAAGGGCTCACCTTGCATGAATCTTGGTCGAAAGCCAATCCCATGTATTACCTTCTGCAACGCTTCTCAATTCGTTGAATTGATGTTGTCTTTATTTTCAGTAATGCAAGAGAATCTTGTGGACTGGGATATGCCTGATGACTGATCCAGGGATACAAGATACTCCACAAACACAGCTCAGGTCACAGGTATCAGCTACTGAGTTGAAGTTTGAAAACAGTCAAAACATTTCATATCTTTTGAAGTCTTAAGGTATTTGTCATGGTTTGATCCAGGTGTCCCCTACAAACAATTGAATGTGTTCTGATAGATCGATCCTCAGTTGATGGCAGTTTGGGTTTTACAACCTCGATGAAGCTGTGTTGTTGGGGGCAGGCTTATGGGGTTATAAGCCAGCTTCCCCTTGCCAGTATTTGGCACACCTTCCTGCCGCTGTTTGCAGTGCTGTGAGATCGGAA
>PVHP010027503.1:0-11320 GCA_004024765.1 Zapus hudsonius | reverse complement strand
TGAAAGCTGACTGCAACAGTATTTTTTTCCTGAAATTTAACATTTTTGAGTTAGAATTAATATACTGAAAAGAAACTTTAGAATTTATTTTCAGAAAATACAGAATATATGAATTATTATGATATGAATTTTTAAGTAATAATACCATTGGTATTAGCTGCTGGAATTTATTTGGATTACTTGGTTATTAACATATTCAGTTGGGCAGTATTCTGAAAATTCAGCCTTTGCAGGTTACTGAGTAGAAACTGAAAACAGGAATCACAATAATTCTTATAAAACTAAAGTGTAGTAAACATAAGACTTTATAATATTATTATAATAATAAATTCAGAAAAAACACAAATGCAACTAAACTATTACACCATTGCACCGGGCTTTGATTTTATGATGTACACTGATGAATAAAGCAATTTTTACATACAGATCAATGTTTCTTGAAATCTCATGCATTATGCATCATGGACACATCTACTTCAGAGACCCCATCAAGTAGTTACAATACACACACACACACACACACACACACACACACACACACACACACACACGAATGAAAAACTTTATGGAAACTTGGAATTTCATCAGAGACTGACATAAGTAATTTATGGTTTGATGACTTTGTAAAGAATGGAATTTTTTAATTGAATTTGGAAATTAAAAGTAAAGGTGAGAGAAATAAGACAGAGGAAGAGGGAAAGACTTTTCTTGAGCTCTTTGATAAATTTCAAGTAACATGGCCTTCTACATGACAAAAAAATGTAAGCATGGGCCAGGTGTGTTGGTGCAGGTGTGTTGGTGCAGGTGTGTTGGTGCAGGTGTGGTGGTGCAGGTGTGGTGGTGCATGCCTTTAATCCCAGCACTCATTCAGGAAAGAGGGTCAGTGTGAGTTGAGGCCAGCCTGGGACTACAGAATGAGTTCCAGGTCAGCCTGAGCGAAAGTGAGATCCTACCTCAAAACCAATCCAAACCAAACCAAAACAAAGGAAAAATGTACTGCTGTATTCATTCACAATATGTATTACCATGGTTATTTTTCCCCACCTTCCTGGATACTGTTGCTAAGTAGAGTTTCTAACTGAATATAACAGATCTGTTTTACTCTCTACTCTCAGTTTAAGTGTGATCAAATCTAGTTTCAGGGATTAAACTGCCATCCATTTGCCTTTGAATGTCAAATTTAAATTTCTAATTCTAAGATTCTTCTTGGCTTCCAGGCCTATGTGTATGTAACATGCACAATTCAACATTCCCTGTATTCCATTAAATTACACTTATCATTTCCAGTCCAGCACCATTGAATCTTTCCTCGACGGTATTTTTCTTCAAGTTAAAGAAATCATACAATAATACACCTTGTTACTCTGAAAAAAAACTTAGGTTACCCTTTCTTCCACTTCCTCTTAGCACACCCCTACTATGTGTGCAGACTTTATAATTCTTTTAGAATACTCTTTGAATCCATTTTCATTCTTGCCTCCTCTATTTTTCCAACTAACATTATATATATTTCTTTGTCTAGAGGATGGCATGCCTTCAGCCACAGGTTGCCAATTTCACTTCTGTGTGCCTATAGTTCTTTATCCAAATTCTAAAAATCTGCTTTAGAACACATAGGAAGTACTAGGTGGCCTCATCCATAACTATGCAGTGTTTCTCATTGCACTGGGGTACAGCCCAGGTTTTATGGTCCTTGACGTGTACATCCATGTCACATCCTGTCAGCTCTTACTGTGCTCCCTCTCAGTACAATCATCCATGGGCATTTCTTTATTAGCCCAAGAAGGATTCCCCTTCTGTGTCATGCTCTGGCTTCTTTTATTACTGATTCATTCTTCCTCTAAATACGGGTATGTTTGCCTTCTCACTTTATTGTCTTCTCAAAATTTGTTTTAACGGAAAAGTCCACCCCAAATAAAACAACACTGTTCTTTTCACATTATCTCACTTTATTTTTCTTCAAAACACATTGTGTTCATGACATTTCATTATGCGTTTTCAGATTCCATTCACATTGTAAGGTCAACTACACTGAGGATTCATTATTTTAATTCCTTACCATTGTGTTCTTTGTCTCCAGACCCCAGCATGTTCTGGAAAGGAGATGAATATTTATTAGATAAATGGGCAAATGGTTTAAAGGAAACTATTTATGTAAACAAATTTGCTTTGCAACTATACTTTTTGACATTAAGATTGTCGTTTGTGGGTAAGAGTGCCTATGAGGACAAGGAAATCAGTGTAGTGACTAAACAGTACAATTTCATATTTCATACAGTTAAGAAGCAAGTAGAACTTTAGAAAAAAATAACAATGTTAGAGTTATGTAAGGTAAAAGTGATGAATCATTGTGATATTAGAGACCAGAATAAAGACATGAGGAAGGCTGCTAACCTTTTCAGTATTACAGCCACACAGATCATTCTTACTGACAACGAGGAAGGAGAGAGGGCACTCTGTCTTCTATGCCTTT
Organism: Zapus hudsonius; assembly: GCA_004024765.1. NCBI lineage: Eukaryota > Metazoa > Chordata > Mammalia > Rodentia > Dipodidae > Zapus > Zapus hudsonius. The sequence continues at coordinate 8,847 of PVHP010027503.1, read as the reverse complement.
GTCTCTGTGTTGGTCAATGAAATTTAGTTTTAAATATTAAGGCTAAAATTCTCTCTCTCTCTCTCTCTCTCTCTCTCTCTCTCTCTCTCTCTCTCTCTCTCTCTCTCAGTAGGGTTTCACTCTAGCCAAGCTGACCTGGAATTCTTTTATTTTTAATATATATTTATTGTCCATAATGAGTTACATTATTTAGTGGGCAAACAATGAGTTGTTATCCCCAATTCCTCATTGCCCCCCCCATCCCCAGTCAGCTGGATATCCTCCTCCATGGGCCATCAGGATCAGTCCTTTTGGCAGGGGACCATGGATAGCCTAGAAGTCAGACTGGTTCTCCTGGCCTAAGTGTGTTGTTACTGAGGGGTGCCATGCCTCTGGATAGTCTCCCCCACCACGGCTCTCACAATCTTTCTGCCCCCTCTTCCGCATAGTTCCCTGAGTCATGGTGGGTGAGTATTAAGGCTGCTTTAATGTTGTGAGTTTAGGGGTCTTTGTGTGGAGAATCATTGGTTTCTGTCTCACTGGCTTATCCTGTGTTGATTGAATGGTTGTGGCTGTGGGTCTCTTGTTTGTCCCATCATTCTCTGCGGGATTCCATATGGCTCCTCAACGATATGGCTGTGGTGGCTCATCTCTTGCCAGGATATCAGCTATCTGCCTACTGTCAGATGGCAGGATTAGATGGGCCACAGCTCTCGTTGAATCCTGAAAGCTACAAACACAATCTCCATCAGATAGTGAGATGAGTGGTGTGTGCGTATTTGCATGATTAGAGGGGAGGTATGTGTGTGCATGTGAAAGCAGAGGGCATGTTCAGGTAGCATTTGCAGGAACACCATCCACCTACTTTGAGACTGGATCTTTCAGTGGCCTAGAGCTCACCAATTAGGCTTGACTGACTTGCCTGTATGTCTCAGGATCCTCCTGTCTCCACCTCCCAGGATTGGGATCAAAGACATGAGCTACCATCCCCAGCATTTTAACAGGGGTAGTATAACAAACTAGGTTTCTATGTTTATGAGGCAAACACCCACTGAATGAACCATCTCTCCAGCTCAATGGAACTTTATTTTTTAGCTAGCTTTGCAGGCTACTTCTGTGAAATCTGATTTCCCAGCATGCATTTTGTACGTTCAGGGACATGGAGATTCTATAATGTGTTATTCTGAGTGCATTTTTATCATACTTTCACCCTATAACTTTTAAGCAAATTATTTTTAAGTATTCATTTTTGAAATAGAGAAATCACAGTGAAAATGTGATGTGTTATTAACAAAACCAATCAAAAGCAAATGGTGTGAATAATTACTGAGACTTCTTTAATGAATGTCAACTGAGACAAACTCAACATGCTTCTGGCCTTTCGCAGGAAACCCTCAGGAATCCAGAAGCTGTTAGGAATATAACGAGATTCAGTAAACTCTGATCCACTTTTTTTTTTTAATTTTTTTTAATATATATTTATTGTCCATAATGAGTTACATTATTTAGTTAATCCTGTTATTCAACTTCAGGAAAAAGAGATGAAGTAAATAGTTCCCACTCTCCTGTGCTTTACCCCTCCACCAGAACAGCAGCAACCCTCTCTGCAGAGATGGGATGGACCACAGAGAACAGTGATGGTCCATTTACTACAGTCCACAAACACAGCCCTAATGATGTCTTCCGGTCACTTTTCACCTATTAAGATGTGCAATAAACATATCTGTTAATGTCTCACATTAGCGAGGCTGCAAATACATTTTTTATGTGTAGTAATGATTTTCTAATGAATGTGTATGCCTCAATGTCTTCTAAGTATTGATTAGTATAAGCAGGCTAATTTTAATTCCTCACAATTTCCACTACTAAACATGAACTTTCTCTCTTAGCCACTGTGTCTGCTTTATAAGAAAACTTAAAGATTAAACCAGATGTATTAATAGAGTAGGGTTGAAGAAAAGGCAAAACATTATATTGCTTTCTTTCTCATGACTAAGTAGTAGATGACTGAATTTACTAAAAAATGAAGCTAAAGTTTGAATGAAAATATAAAAGCGTTAAGTAATTGTAAAAGATAATAATTCCAATAAGTATTTAATCTGATAATACTTCAATCTTGTGAAGATTTGACAAGTCCCTGTTTTATCCTCTACATATGTTCAACACTGTACCTTATATTCAATATAATTCAATTCACATTTAGTTTGATATTGCCGACTATTATCAACAAACCATTTCTGTGTTTTCATGTTACTCATATATGTCAAATGATACACAAAAAAATAAGTTAAATGTGGCTTTTGGATAAATCTTTCTCTAATACACTTATCATCTTTACTAAATTATTTCCACGATATTTTATCATTTAAATAATTTAATATTTACATTAACAACAAACTTTTAATAAATGCTGCTGAGCATATAATATTCTATTTTGGATAATGTTTCTTTAAATAAAATTTAAAGAAGTGAAAATGAAATGGCCTATTTTGAAACTTGGATGATTTATTTTGATTGGAGATAATGTATCATATTATTTCCAAAAGTTCACATATTCCTAAGAAATATATATCTCTTGGAAATGACATTTTCCTAAAGCAAATCGGTCTCAGAATAGTGGATATAAGATAAAATATTTATTTACATATTATAATAGATTCCTCATTCCTACTGTTTTAAAGTCCATCCCAAATCTCCTCACCTTCCCTTGTATGCAGTTGTGAATTAAGTTTTAATGGTGCCTCAGTGGCACAGGAATACTGCCATTTAAATATTAAACAAAAGATGCCTGTGTGTAAGTTTCTTCTAAAAGTAAAATCTAAAGCCTTTTTCCAATGTACTGAATATGTTCTCTGCACAGAAAACATGCAGTGCCTCTTTTGAATTAAAATTCTCTAATGCATTTTAAAAGAAAATATTTCAAATTCTGAAAGTCAAAAATATGAGGTCTGTGCCATTGAATTCTTAAATCAAACATTCTTGCTAGTATTTATTCACAAGGATCTAAGGTTTCAATGTTCAAAGTCTAATTGTTTCCTGGTAATTTTAGGACTCCATAGTTATCTATTAGACTAAATTATGACATGGAATGAGAATTGTTAGGAAACACAGCTATGATTTTAGAGAACATTCACAAATATTTTGATCAATGAAAGGTCACATGTGTGGAAGAGACAAGTCATTTTAAACAACGTACTTTAAATGGCAACACCAACCTACCCCATAGATGGGAATATGACCAATTTTCAGTATGTTCAGTTTTCAATAAAAAGAGAAATTAAAAACTGATTCCATTCAATTCCTCTATGAAAACAAAGTGTCTTCCAAATCTTGTCTCCACATAAAATACCCAGGACCACTGATTCCTATTCACGTGAGCTGAGGGGCCTGAACTGCAAGATGACCAGTGACCAAGAGGCAGCAAACCGATGTGGTTGACCAACTTCCCATTCTGGAACCTCTCTGTAGTTGTCATAGTTTGTCTTATTTTTTCACATTTCAGCGACTTGCAGCTTTATTGATGTCCTCAGGCCCTGCATCTTCCCTATGACACCTGTTTTCCTTCTTGTAACTTGTTTTAAATCTGTCTGTGATAACCAAAGAAAAGGTAGGACTGCTTACAATGCTTTCTTTCAGACTCAAAGTGACCTTGATATTCATGACCTCACAGCACCTGACACTACCTACAAAAGACCTGCAAAATAGGAGGGAAAAAATGATGACATCAAAATAACTGGAAAGATGGGATTCAATGGAGGGTGGATTTAGGAGACAAAAAGTAGGAGTGGTGGGATGTAATTAATATCGGTGATTGTCGATGCTTATGGAAGTTGTCAATAAAAAGTTTAAAAACATATATAAATAAGTAAATGAAAATATTTTTAAAAGCTCAAAAAAAAACTGTGTGAAAGGAGAAAACTAGCTCTGCAAGAACATACTAGAATATCTCAATTTATATCCTCGGACAATGCTTCCTCTAAATATTTATATTTCATTTCTATGTCTGATGAGAGGAAAGATGAAAGAATCATAAATTTCAATGAAATGATATCAGTTATGATGGGGAATGCACTGAAAACACAAAGGTAAATAATTGTAGATTTAACCCTGATGCCTATATTATTGCCTACAAGATAGGTTTCAATCCTAGCTTCCCTGTGTAATAGAAACCGGATGTGATTGAAATTTACATAAAGTGTATGTAAAAGGTCAATGTGATGTTCACTATTACTTTCATTTTGTCCATGTAAGTACAATCTAGGTCATCAATTATTTCCACTACTGACATGGCAGTTATAGTTACTAATTCTCAGTCTAACATTCAGAAGCTATAGTATGATTTTTTTTTAATCCATGAAGATTTCAGAGTAATTTTCAAGAGCCAAGTTGAAAAAAAATACCCGAAAAATTTTAACTGAAATACTCTTCTTTAAAAACACAGATAAAACTGGGGGGTTATAATTTAGCTATAGAATAATATGTTTCATGGTGTAGATACGTGAAACTTTCCTGCTTTTAAATATTTTACTTCAGTAATGGAGAACATACAGCCTTAATAAGACAAACATGAGCAGATTCAAAAACATCACCTTTTGGCAATTTTTCTTTATAGGTATTTTCATTTCCAAACAGCCTTTCCCTACCACCAGAAAACACCCAAAATTACTTATGGTTATTTTCTCTGTATGTTGAATTCATTCATTTTCTCAACTGCTTTCACCATCTCTCAATGTGCTCTCCTTCAGAGTCCCAGCTAGTCTCCTGTTTTTTCCCCCAGTGTAATTAATGTCCCACTCATCACTTCCATATTCCTTTATGATATTTTCTTATTTATCTTTTTACATATACCCATTTCTCCCAAAATACCTTCCACTAGGATGTACATGCTAACAAATACATTCTTATGATGAACATAGTTCTGCATGGTTTCTGGAACCCTATCATACATTGGACTGCATCATACTGTTTTGCTTTCTTTTTTTTACTGCAAAATATTTCCATGCTATAAATAAAAGAATGCTATAAAATATCATCAAAAGAATAAAAATAAGCCCTAGGCAAGATTTTAAATTTAATAAAGAATAAAAATGCTATATTGAAAATATTTACTTTATATTTAAGAGCCTCAGAATGTGGTTGACCACCGTTTGTATAGTGCTCTGAAGCAGAAGTTATTTTTAAAACAATTTAAAGCTTTTTAAAAATATATACGACCTTAATTTTAACAAATATATTGAGAATACATTGACAATACTCTACACATTAACTGTGTGTAATATACCAATTTACATTAATTTCTTTTTAAGAGTTTTATTTTATACCCCACTCTCTCTGGTATCATCTATACTAGGAAAGTTCTAGAAGTGCACAATACCATCAATTATTTCCTAAGGAGTGAAAATACTTTTATTCAATATAAAACAAATTGTGGCCTTTACCAGGTATATTTTCTTTTCTTATGAGTCACCAGAATGGAAAATGAGAAATTTTATATGTAATATATCATACCCAGAGGTATATGTCTATAAACTAGCTTTGAAAATTATATGCTTAACAATATTCAAAATAATTTATGGTAAAACATATGATAGTTTGAAATCTATACTTATGTACTTTCATTAATACCAAATTACTTCAGCAATTGAGAGATTGTTGAAAATGAAATAAAATCTTAAGATTTCTATTACAGTTGGATTCAAAATAAAAATATTTTCAATGATGATATTAATTTTTAATTACTATTATTGATGCAATTGCTCATATTTAAATCTGAGTTTCATCTTGACAAGCTGAAAGGGATCAGGAAATGGTATTACTGATTTCTTCATATTAACTTAATTTTAATACTGTAGGGCCTGGGGAGATCACTTACTGGTTATAGGCTTTTACTTGCAAAGCCTGCCTGCCTGTCTGCCTCTGTTTATTGTCCCAGCCACTCAGAGCTGGACAGGCATTTATTTCAGCATCAACCCTGATGCATGTGCACATTAAACACACACACACACACACACACACACACACACACACACACACACACACGTGCGAGCTAGTAAATAAAAAAAACTTTGAAAATAGTGTAACTATTTAGTTTCATTCTCCCTGGTTATAAACACTATTCACATTATAGTCTTTCTTCTCAAGAAAATCGGATGTGCACTGCTGTGTGTGTGTGTGTGTGTGTGTGTGTGTGTGTGTGTGTGTGTACCACTAGCTTTACAAATGATTTAGAATGTTCTGTGATTGGAAAACTTCTTCACATGGTACCTGGGTTTCACACCAATGGTGATCATCTTATGACTATCAGCATTCATTCATTTCAAGATATTGCCCTTTCTCATTCCCAAGGATCATCATTACTTGGGATTAGATTTTCAATTTAATTTTAGTGTGATTCCACCTGTTTAAAAGCGAAAGATCAAGGGATATTTGAACTGCATGATGTGTTATTTTCTGACTCAGACTTTTAAAAAGTGTTTTCTAATTCTTATCAACAACTTCCATAAGTATAGACAATAAACAATGAAAATTCCCTCCCACCACTCCCATGGCCCCCTTCCAAGCCCACCCTCCTTGGAATTGCTTTGTCCCAATTGGTTTCTTTTCTATTTTGATGTCATCATTTTTCCCTCCTGCTATTAATATTTTTGAGAGATATTCAATTGATTTCATTGCTGATGGTTTTTCCATATTTATTGTGCTTATATTTAGAATCTTTTCTATTGTTCTCTCTCTGCCTTCCTTCTAATCAATATAAATTAGATGTGTTTGTGTATGTATGCATACATAATCTTTTTCTTTTTAACTATGTGTGTTATATTTCACATATGGATCTAGATAATTGATTTGTATATATTTCTAAAAATATGTTTTACATGTTTACTATTTTAATAATGTCCTCTAGAGTGTATATGTTGTTAAATCTGTGATCAAACTGTATTATGAGAACATTTTCACAGAATAAATCTTTTAGAAATAAGATTTCTGATTAAAGACACTATCTCAAAAACATCTAGAACACACCTTTAATTCCAGACATGGGAGGTTGAGGTAGGAAGATCACTGTGAGTTCAAGGCCAGCTTAAGACTACATAGTGAATTCCAGATCACCCTGGCTAAAGTGAGATCCTACCTGGAAAAACAAAAAAAGGCATGAAAAGTATATGTGTTTCAAATTGAATAGTTCTGCTCATATGCATCAATATGAAAAATGTTTTTACACACAAACACAGCAGTATGGAAATACTGATCAAGATGTAATTGTTACTTTATTATTCTACCCAATCATGTATTAAACATATTTACAGATAATTCACAATATTTGATGCAAAATTATAAATAATAATGTACCATAATTAACCAGTCAGGAATATCTGCTTCCATTCAAGAAGCTTGTATTATATTCTAACGAATAATTAGTGAAGCTTGTCCTATCGTGCTTGGTTTTATGACATTGTCCTGGCCTGAAGGGGAAAATAGATTAGATTTTTTTGAGGAAAAAAAAGTCTTCTGAGCTTCCCATGGTGTGCAAATAGATAGTGTATCCTGGAGAAAACTGAAAGTGCTTAAGATTTATGTACAAATTAGGAATCTAATTACTGAAAGTCACTATAATTATCTCACAAAACTTATATCTGCAAGACATCCAGTACTCCATGGGAAAACTATACTCTGCTTAGGGCCAAGATTTAGCATTTAGCAGCACAATGCAATTCTAGGCCATTCTATCCTTGAATCGGGGCTCCATTGGCTTCCTTTTCCTCCATGCCATCCAGGAAGTTTTGGTGTTGCTAATTTAATCATGAGTCATATTTCATAATAATTATTTTTCTTTCTCTGAAAAACTGAAACAAGTAATTAGCTTTTGTGTTGAATTGAATAAGCAATTCATAGCTTTTTTTCCTTCACTCATGCTACTTTAAATCAAAACATTATATATAAAGAGGTGGCTTTCTCTGCTGACTCCAGACATCCTGGAGGCTAGTATTATAATTGGTTTTTACATACTGTTACATACCTTCTATGTCATTGTCACCTAAACATAAATTATATATGGGATGCCCGGATAACTTGCCTATAAAAGTAAGATATTTTTTGAGAGTAATATAGTATTTGAGAATTAAGTGTTGAGAACAATGAGTGAGAATCTGAAATATCCAGGAAAAACTGAAGCGTAGTCTCCATAGCTATCATATATGCATTTGCAAATATATTTTTAAATTTCATCCAGGTGGCATATAGTTAATATTCTTCATTTTTTAAACTAAAAATTATTCTGGATATATTTTCAAATGGTTATGCTCAAAATTTCTAAGTCTTTATAATAACTGCATATTTTAAACCTTGGTTATTTTGATTACATTTATATATGCTCTATTCCTTTATGATAGATAATACTATTTAATTATCATTTTGGAATATAGATAAATATCCCCTATGATAAACTTTTGGAGTTAAAATTATTGAATGATCATGAATAGACTTCAGAATTTTTGAAGATTGCTGATTAATTGACCCACGAAATATTTTAACTACATGTGAGCAATTTGTTGACTTTAGTAAATGCAGGTGTAGTGAACAATCAAGTATATACATATATATGTGTGTGTTATTTTTTTAAATATATATTTATTGTCCATAATGAGTTACATTATTTAGTGGGCAAACAATGCATTGTTATCCCGAATTCCCCAATTCCCCCCTCCCCATCCCAAGAATAGTACCTTATCAATGTTAATTCTCACATTACAAAACTTAGAGTCATTTGAAATTTCTCATGTATATTTTTTCCTATAAATTTTTTCACTTTGTTGATTTATAAGAGCAAATATAAAAGCGATTTTGCATTGGTATGAAATCTCTTTCTTTCTG
>PVHP010027502.1:0-23812 GCA_004024765.1 Zapus hudsonius | reverse complement strand
TCCAGCACCATTTGTTGAAGATGCTATCTTTGGCCCAGCGTACATTGTTGGCCCCCTTGTCAAAGACCAGATAACTGAAGTTACTTCCATTTAAAGCTGGGTCTTCAATTCTGTTCCATTGATCTGTCTTTCTGTTTTTATGCCAGTACCATGCTGTTTTCATTACTATGGCTTTGTAATATGTTTTGAAGTCAGGCATCGTGATGCCTCCTGAGTAGGATTTGTTACCTAGAATGGTTTTGGCTATCCGGGGTCTTTTGCCTTTCCAAATAAATTTAGAGATTATTTTTTCTATGTCTGTGAAGAAACAGGTTGGGATTTTTATCAGCATGGCATTGAATCTGTAAATCGCTTTTGGCAGGATTGCCATTTTTACTATATTGATTCTCCCTATCCATGAGCATGCAATATCTTTCCATCTTCTCACATCCTCCTTTATTTCCTTCTTAAGTGTTTCAATATTTCCTTATATAAATCCTTTACAACCTTGGTTAGTGATATTCCAAGGTATTTGATTTTTTTTAGAGACTATAGAAAATGGGACAGACTCTCCGATGTCTTTTTCTGTCTGCTTGCCTTCTGTGTATAGGAAGGCTACTGATTTTTGTGTGTTAATTTTGTATCCTGCCACATTGCTGAAGGCATTAATCACCTTCAAGAGGTTACTGACACTATTCTTGGGGTCTGATATATAAAGGATCATGTCGTCTGCAAAGAGGGATAGTTTAATTTCTTCCTTTCCAATTTGTATTCCTTTTATGTCCTTCTCTTGTCTTATCGCTTGAGCTAGAACTTCAAGCACTATGTTAAAGAGCAGTGGTGAGAATGGGCAGCGTTGTCTTGTTCCTGAATTGAGTGGGAACTCCTTGAGTCGTTCCCCATTGAGAATGATCTGTGCTTTAGGAGATTTGTAAATTGACTTTATTAAATTGAGAAATAGGCCATCTATGCCTATTCTTTCGAGAGCTTTGAACATGAAGAGGTGTTGAATTTTGTCAAAAACCTTCTCCGCATCTTTTGAGATAACCATGTGGTTTTTGTGTTTGAGCCGATTAATGTGGTGTATCACACCTCAGAGTTTCTAGTAAAGGAGACTTCTCACTTCAGGGAGGGGCTCAGGATCAGTCAGGAGACTGCACACCTGCTCTTTATTTTTAGGGTTCCAGTCACCCTAAACTGTCACAATCCCCCCACTGAAGAAGGAACCCTAAGTTACAATAAGGAATTAGGGCCAGAATCATTCTAATTTCTTTGAGCTGAGTGGGGTTTTTGGATGTGGTAATTGGGAGAACATCTCCAGTGGGACCATCTAGGGGACCCTGAAAGTGTATTGGTGGAGTGTAGGAGGACAGTCCCTGAAGAAAATGTTGGGGTAGAGAACAAAAGCAAGCAGTTAAATGGAAGTATGCACCAAACACACTGGATGTCTTTAGGGTTTCTTGGAGACTTCCAGGCCTTGGAGAACATCCAAGGGAACCCAGGCAGATAGAGTTAGATTCTCTCAAGATGATCTGAGCATGAGCTGATTGAGATCCATTTTCAGAACTGTTCACTGTGTGGCTCAGCAGTGTCTGACATGGTTTGAATCTGTTCCTGTATGCCTTGTGTTGTGGTCAGCTTTCTCTGTTGCTGCACACAAAGAACCCAAGCAAAAGCAGCTTGTGGAGGAATGGGTTGATTTGGCTTATGGACTTGAGGGGAGACTCCATCCTGGCAGGGAAAACGATGGCATGAGCAGAGGGGTGGACATCACCTCTGCCCCAGCACTGCAAACAGCGGCAGGAAGGTGTGCCAAACACTGGCAAGGGGAAGCTGGTTATAACCCCCATAAACCCGCTCCCAACAACATAGCTCCAGCGAGGTTGTAAAATCCAAACTGCTATCAGCTGAGGCTCGGTCATTCAGAACACATTCATTTGTTTGTGGGGGACACCTGGATCAAACCATGACACCTTGTAAAGCATGTGATATATTAACAGAGTTATTTGGAACACATATATGACATTTGGCCTTAGGACTTATCTAGTAACAAATGATTTTGATGGTTGGAATGTCAGAAGGGACTCTCCATGGTAACCAACATAAAGAACCCTCTTGATTTAAGTGACTTCTGTTTAGAGTCATATATAAATATATACTCAAATTTGAAAACAACCATCCTGACATCTATGACTGTTAATGAGGGAGATTGGCCTATAATTTTCTTATTCTGTCTTTTTCTGGTTTTGGTATCTGGGTAATGCTGGCTTCACAGAAGAAGTTTGTTAGTGTTCCTTCCTTTTCTATTTTATGAAAGAGTTTGAGAAGCATTGCTGTTACTTCTTCCATGAATGTCTGGTAGAATTCACCAGTAAATCCATCTGGGCCTGAACTTTTTTTAATTGGGAGTTTTTTTATAAATGCTTGGATCTCAGTGCTACACAATTAATCTTGTGCTTGCAGATTGGTAGACTTAATATTGGTAAGACATCAGTCACAAAGATGACTGACAGATTTAAGGCAATCATTACTAAAAATAAACACTATTTTAAGAGCTAGAGAGGTTTTATTAGATTAAGAAAAAAATATAGGAGACTCCCATCATGAGGGAAAAACATTTATGTGGGAGAAGAAGGGGGTCTCCCCTTGTCCCCACCATGAAGGTGAGATGAGATGGGGGCTTACAAAAAGCCTGGAGGTTCAGGAGTCTCTCTGCTGGCCAGCCATGAGGAGAAGAGAGCAATCTGCCTGGTCCAGGTACATATATCCTCTGGCTCAGAAAGATAGTGATTGGTTTTTCTTATTATAGGACTAGAACTATTAGAGAAGGGGCCAATCTGTTTTAAGGCCTTGTCTGTTTTCCTTTTGCAAAGTTTTTATTGGAACCGTGTCTTTTTGGTTATACATTTTTCTCTGAGTGTTAAAGACCAAGTAGGCAGCCAAGATTTAATCAAGTATATACATTTTGAGAGTCACTAATGGCTCACCAAAGGAGATTTTAGGGACCCGGGAGGAGCACTGTGGCTTCTACAGCACCGGGTGTTGTCAGTCAAGATGAGTCAAGGCCTACTGACCATGTGGCCTTCCTCCTTTGGGAAGCCGGGAGGACTGGTTTTTCTCAGCTGTGACTCTCCTGCCTCAGATTGTATACCAATTCTTGTTTTTGGATCTCAATTTCCTACCTATCAGAAAGACAGGTGACTAATCAGAGGGCCAGTGTCCCATTGTCTCCAGTGGTCTTGTGACCTGGGAACAGAGGCCAAAATATTGGCCTTTTTAGCTCCAATGATTCCAATTGACCTTGGCTTCTACATAGGTAGTTAGAACACTTAGAAGGAAGGAAGTTGCATTAACCTTGAAGGATAAATATCTATATATATGATTAGTGATACATATTAGTTGAAGAATGGCATACACTCTAATTCATTTTGTCTAACCTTCAAGTTTACTTCTCCTGGGACAATGTAGGCCATAACTGAAGTATAAAAGTAGACACATTTTACTTTTTAAATACCTAATAGCTATAAATACAGACAGACATATTATTAGTCCTGAAAACACCATTTTTATCAGCAAATCTAAACAAATTGATCTAACCTGGAAATCACCAGTAATCGACAGAAAAGCAGCATCTGTGCTTGAAAACATATCAATTACCCAGAAAAGGCTGGAAACATAAATGCAGAGGCCAAAATCACTTTCCTCAGATGAAGACCATTGTGTGAGCTTGAGACTGTACTCTGAATCAGGGTATATATCTTAAGAGTTAGTTTGAAAATAAACAATTTTTTTTGAGAAACAATAAACACAATCATCAAATCAACACAGAAGTGCAAGTGGTTCCAAGTAACCACACCAATATTGAAAAGAATGGTGAATGGTTCTTTACTTCTCATGTTACAAAGCTTCAACAAAGCTAAAAAGTTTTTTTCTTTAAAAATACAATGGGAATGGCAGAGGGAAGGACAATTAAACCAGTAGAATAGGAATGAGAGCTCAGAAAGAAATTCATACATCTGTAGCCACCAATTATTGACAAAGTGATATGAAACATAGATAATTTGGACTTTATCAAATCTAGAAAAACCTTGAACAGAATAAGAGGAAATATTTGTGAATCATGTATTTATAAGAGTCTAAAACTGAGAATGTATGGGTATCTCTTAGTACTAACCAAACTAAACGTTGATCAAATGAATATTGTGCTGTCAAAGTCACAAAAAAATGTTGTAAGAAAAAAAATGAAGCCAAATTCCTAAAAAACACTCCAGAGAAATGATTTCAAAATCATATTGCAAGAAGATATAAGGAAAAACTGACCACAATTCTAGTTTCCAAGTCCATGTGCAAATAGATTAGAAGTCCTTGTTCTGTATCAACAACATGACACTGAGAAAATTTAAAAAAATCCAACAACTCCATTTCTGTAAGATAGGTGAGGACACAGAGGAGGTGAGCAAAGGGGTAAGTGTTTATAGAAGTGACTCAAAAGAAAAATACACGGTGAGAAGCAAAACTGAGATTGAAAGCCAATAATGGTAAATCACAAATTTCCAGAGGCTCTGTGTGGACAAATCAAAGATTTCAAAAGCTCTTGGCTGGACCCAGTCATAGCAGGGGAAGAGGAGAAGAAGGCATTTTGAAGTATCCCAGAACACTGCTCTTAAGATATTGCTTCCGAAGACACTAAACACTGCCTAACCTGCAGGGGTTTCAATAGCCATATCAAATTAATTATATAGTTTCCATAAATATTTTGATGACAATTAAAAAATTAAAATCTTTATATTATCAGGTCCTAGGGGGTCAAAAAGTTGGTTGAAAAAATATATTTCACTTAAATTCATATCATCCTGTGTGGACAGTCCACAATAGCGGTTACCATTATTAATCCAAGACATTCATTACATTTAATTGCTGATTGTTTTGCCATTTACATTTGCTTCTTTTGCCTCCCAAGTGCTAGCATGTTCCTCTAAGCAAAGCTAGAGCTATCCACAACTCTCTCAAGGGGAATCAGGCTGCTCCTGACACTCTCAGGTGAGAAAATAAGTGTAAGTCTCCAGAGGAAAGTAAAAGGCAAAGAAATCAGAGAAGAGAAAATTACAGTAAAATATATCAATAACTCATTGCTTTCTAGGAAAGCAGAAAGCTCCAATGTATCATCATGTGATCAAAGCAGCCGCTGTGTGTGTGTGTGTGTGTGTGTGTGTGTGTGTGAGAGAGAGAGAGAGAGAGAGAGAGAGAGAGAGAGAGAGAGAGAGAGAGAGAGAGAGAGAGACTGGGACATTGCTAAGAGGAACATGATGCTATCTTGTGAGACTCACAATCTTCCTGACCTCAGACATGCTTCCTGGCTGCAACACAGGCATCACCATGTGCAGCCTTAGGGACAAGAATGGGAATAGATTGTGTCCTCTGAAATTGTGGTGTTCTAAGAAGAGAGTGCAGAGTACATTGGAGATGGTCCATCTGGGCAGTCACCTTCTATCTACTTCTTCCATTCAGGTTTGGTGATTAAAGGTCTGTGTAACACCCTATGTGTCCAGGCAGGTTTTGGGGAGAATAAATTAAACTGGGAAGGTGAACAGCAGCTCCTCAAGGCACTTTTCAGTTCTTGTCATTTTAATTATTGTCTTCTCTGAAATATGCTTACTCAGACTCCTAGCTCCCCTGTCAGAACAAGAAGCTAGGAGTAGTTCTGAACATCATGGGAAACTCATATATCAACAACTTGCAGTTGTGGAATGGAGGAACCCGCCTTACTCTGCACATGCTCATCGGGACAAGCAATCCAACAGTTTTCACTATGTTATGTTACATCACCACTCAGCTGAATAAAGGGTCCTTGACGGAGGGACAGCGGGGAAACCAGAAAGCCATGGATGAGCCTCCCAAGAATCTCATGACCCATCAGCATACATTGAATGCACTATTAAAGGGTCTTAGAAATAATGCTTGCATAATAATGAAGATCGACATTTATTGAGTGTTTCTAGATAAAGGCACTCAACTATTTCAAACACAGAAGCTAATGGTATATCACAGGTTTTTTTTTTGTTCAATTGACAGGAAATAAGAGACATTTTGCCATAAAGGAATAAGTTAGGAAATGAGTCCTACATTCTAATTATGTGACACAAAGACAGCCATTGAGCTTTTGAACTTATATCATCTCAGTTCTCTATCCTACACATTTCCAACTGTCAATCATTGTGTTGATATTGTCACAATGCCTTCTGGAAAGGCTTCTTTTTGACTATTGATATGGGTTTATAGATTGATCGCTGCAGGGGATGACCCATGAGTGCCTTCACTTAGGCTTTAAAAGGCTGGGGGAGTTACACTTAACTCATTATTTTACTGTTTATTAGGATCCTCACTGCCAAGGTAAATAATTGCAGTTGGCAGCTAAAGTCAAAGGGGAATGATGGCATTTATGTAGGATCACCAGTTAAACAAAGCTCAGTCTTCTTTCTTTTTTCCAGTTGGACTATGCCCTTTGGTCTCTCCACCAATGTCATCAAGTAACCGGTAGTTCCTCCCAGGGGCAGGGACATCTGCGGATGTAACTGGTGGGTGAGACAGTAGATTTGCATAACCAGAGCTTTCTGTGTAACTGTAAAACTATTGTGAAGCAGTCAGGATATCTGGGAAAAATCTCTTGGGTTAAAAAATTAATATGTCGCTTTCTTCTTTTTTTCTCAGCTTCATATGAATTTTATTATACATGAGATACATAAATTGATCACAAAAATGCAGGAAAAATATTTATAAGTTCTTCATAACAAGTGCAAATGCATCCTGGCAGATTACTCTGTGTTTAAGATTACTCAGTTTTCATCATAGATGGATGCACTGAGGGTGTGTGTATGCACATAGAGTTTCTGTTTCATGATTGAACTTTATGTCAGCCCCATTTCTTACTATCCCTGACATTTAAAAAAATGTTTTTATTTATTTGCAAGCAGAGAGATATAGGGAAGAGAGACAGAATGGGCAAATGAACTCCAGACACTTGTGCCACTAGGTGCATCTGGCTTTACGTGGGTACTGGGGAGTCGAACCCTGGTCGTTAGGCTTTGCAGGCAAATGTCTTAACGGCTGAGCCATCTCTCCAGCCCCTATTTTTTATTTTTATAGTTTGGGTTTTTTGAGGTAGGGTCTCTCTCTAGTCCAGGCTGACCTGGAATTCACTATGTAGTCTCAGGTGGGCCTTGAACTCACGACGATCCTCCTACCTCTGCCTCCTGAGTGCTGGGATTAAAGGCGTGTGCCACCATGCCCAGCCAAAACCAGGCTTTAAAAAAAAAACACGTTTGTCATTACCAAAAAAAGATGCATTTAGGTAAGAGTAATAAAAATCCCATGTTACATAGTCCTAGATTAGCTGGTCAACGGGCAAAAAGCAAGCATTTAAGGTCTTCAGCTCCAATCTTTTGTTCCTTGTTGCTGGAATTTCATATTCACTTTTTGTTGGCTGACTCAACTGGATGATTGTAAAGATGTTAAGCAGGCATTACTCAGCCTGGCCCTGTTCAGCCTGGGGAGTGGACGGATTTTCAGCTGGTGGATGGGCTGCTTTTGTCTCTTTGCTTCTGGTGGTTTAGGGTTCTGTGGCGCTACTGACCTTGCGTGTCATCTCCTTATCTTCCTCGCCCTCTTGGCTGTCTTTGTAGAGGAGGGCACTGCGGAATCGTGGTCTGGACATATTCTTTCTCACGGGTCTACCCTGCTCTCCTGCACCCTGGGTGCCAGCACCCTCCATCACTCCTCCCTGTGCAGGAGGGTTGGAGTAAGGTGGGAGCCTTCGCCTGCACTAGGGCCCAGCCTTCAGGAGCGCTCTCCACCCTTCCTTCTTTCCCCCACTCTCGATATTCTGGTGGTTCTGCTGGTCATCCCATGGAGGACCCTACCACGTGGACAGCGTCTATAATAGTTACTGCCTCAAGCTGGAGCTTCTGCAGGCCTGTGACCTCTGCGGCCGCCTCTGCACCTTTCCTCCTTCAATCATCCGTGTCTCCCCATCTCTACTGCAAGGTGCTTCCTGGGGTGGTTCTTTATGGCAGTCTAGACCTCTTCCTTGCTGTCATTCCTATTGATGAAACCATATCTGTTCCTTACATGGAACCATGTGACTGTGCTCAGAACCTTCGTCGTGATGACCTTGTTCCTGGGGCAGCTGGGGTGGGGGCTGGGGGTCTTGTTGCTCATGGTTGTGGTGATGGGTACTGGGGCCCTCTGCCTGGGTGTGGTGGTAACTAGGTGGTGGTGGGGTGCTGCTCAGGGCTCCCTATTTTTATATGTATAAAAATATTTTTATTATTTATTTATTTGAGAGAGTGAAAGAGAAAGAGACAGATACTCAGAGGGAGAATGGGCACCCCAGGGCCTCCAGCCACTGCAAACATACTCCAGATGCATGTGCCACCTTGTGCATCTGGCTTTACATGGGTACTGGGGGTTTGAACTGAGGTCCTTCTGCTTTATAGGCAGGCCCCTTAACTGCTGAACCATCTCTCCAGCCCTATTTTTATTTTTCGAAATTTTTTTGAAAAAATATTTTATTTATTTATTTATTAGAGAGTGTGAAAGAGGCAGATAGAGAGAATAGTGCACCAGGGTGATAAGCCACCGAAAATGAACCCCAGATGAATGCATCACCTTGTGCATCTGGCTTCATATGGGTACTGGGGAATTGAACTCTGGTCCTTCTGCTTTGCAGGCAAGCACCTTAACTGCTGAGCCATCTCTCCAGCCCTAAATTCATTTTTTTGGTTTTTCGAGGTAGGGTCTCGCTCTAGCCCAGGCTGACCTGGAATTCATTATGTAGTCTCAGGGTGGCCTTGAACTCATGGCAATCCTCCTACCTCTGCCTTCAGAGTGCTGGGATTAAAGGCGTGTGCCACCACGCCCAGCTCCAGCCCTAAAATTTAAACTTCATTTATTTCCAAGCAGAGAGAGCTAGAGAGAAGAGAGACAGGGAGAATACTCTCCCTAACACTTTAGAGTTCTGCATATGCCAGTGTATATCCAACTTAATGGATTAAAGTGATCTATAATATGTAACTATTTCCTTCTGAGACATAAAATTCAGGGGACACTTGGTAGATGGATAGAAAAGATTATAAAACAGAGTTGAAATTAATGAGTAGGGACAAGTGTGAGTTGTGGTGCGAAATTTGGAAAGAGGGTGCACAGGGTGAGCCAGCTGTGGGCAAAGCTGCAGAGGCGTCATCTGCTGCGTAGCTGACACATACTGGGCCCATGTTGATTGGGGAATGTAGGAATTAACTGAATCCTCATCACAGCAATGTCATGGGGAGTATATTATCCCCACCTCCTTTTATTTATTTTATTAGTATTTTTTTTTTGGTTTTTCAAGGTAGGGTCTCACTCTAGCCCAGGCTGACCTGGAATTTACTATGTAGTCTCAGGGTGGCTTTGAACTCAAGGTAATCCTCCTACCTCTGCCTCCAGAGTGCTGGGATTAAAGGTGTGCGCCACCTTCTTTTACAGGTTAGCCAATGGAGGAACTGAAAGTCTGATCAAATATGCACTTTGACCCACCATTATTTGCATTGAGATTTTAGCCCTCATGCTATCTCTCCAGAATGCTCTTAGCCGCTCTCCGACTCAGCGTGTGCCTCCCTGCACGGTGCCATCCGTCATGGTGGTGCCTCCGTCTCAGCGTCCCCAGTGATGGTGTTATGTGCATGCAACTTCCATGCATTACTCATATTTTCCCCCTTAATGCTTGGCTACTAAGCACACGTTGGGAAAAAAATCACCAAGTAAAGAGAGAAAGGATTTGATTTGAGGGATGTAGGAGCAGTTAAATCTGAACTTCTTAATTTTAGAACTGCAGGTAAGGAACGTCTCCCTCTAGTCATAAAATGGTTCATCCCCTCACCTGAGAGTTTGTCTGATGATTTCTTATTTTTTAATATTTTATTTATTCATTTTCAAGCAGAGAGATACAGAGAGGAGAGAGAGAGAGAAAGAGAGAGAGAGAGAGAGAGAGAGAGAGAGAGAGAGAGAGAGAGAGAGAGAGAGAGAGAGAGAGAGAGCGCGCACCAGGGCCACCACCTTGTGGGTCTGGCTTATGTGGATCCTGGGGAATTGAACCCAGGGCCTTAGGCACTGGAGGCAAGTGCCTTAACCGCTGAGCCATCTCTCCAGCCCCTGTCTGATGATTTCTTGCTCTCTTTTCCAGAGTCATCAGTTGCTCTTTACCGCAGAAGAGCTTGTGTGTCAAGCACTTTGTATTTGCCACGTTCTCTGAGGTCACAGGAGAGGCTTCCTCCTGTTTCACCTGGTACTTTTCGTGTTCTGAGCCTCTCACAGCCCTTACTCTGGACCAGCACAGTCTTCCACACTTGGCCAACTTGTCTGTCCTCGAGGTTGGCTACATGTGCTCTGTGGTTCCCAAGATGCTGCAGAGCCTTGCGAGGCCAGCAGAATCTCTCGGGAGGGGTGCGCCACCCCCATGTTTTTCTTCATATTATTTGGAATCAGTGAATGCTGTCTGTTGGGAGCCATGGCTTTTGACCACTACGTGGCCATATGTTCCCCACTCCACTATTCCTCATGAAGAGTCCCGTGATCTGTACCCAGTTGGCAATGGCGTCTTGGGGAGTTGGATGTGTTGTAGCTTGGGACAGACCAATTATATTTTCTCCCTGGACATCTGTGGCCCGTGTGAGACAGACCACTTCTTCTGTGACCTCCTACCGATCCTGGTGCTTGCCTGTGGGGACACGTCCCGTAACAAGGCCATGGTGTTTGTGGCAGAAGCCCATTGGGCATTTCCAGCCCATTTTTATTGATCATTATTACTTCCTATGGCAGAATTCTGGCTGCAGTGCTGGTAATGCCTTCTACTAAGGGCAGATATGAAGCTCTCTCTCTCTCCTTTCTCTCTCTCTCTCGGTCCCATCTTCTCATGGTGACACTTCTATAGCTCAGCATCTGTCTGTCACCTACTGGAGGCCTAAGGCCAGCCACTCACCAGGAGTGGACAGGCTCCTGTTCCTCTTCTACACAGTGGTGACATCGGTGCTCAACCCCATCATTTACAATTTACGAAACAAAGAAGTCAAGGCAGCTCTGCGGAGAAATCTGCCAGTGACCGGGTAACAGAGGACCCTGTGTACCTGCTCTTTGGAAACGATGGACTCACAACACGAGTGGACAAACAAAAACCTGTCCACTCATCCACCTGTCTTATAAAGAGCTCTGCAACAGCCATCATTGTGATTTTAGAGTCATCCTGAACTCGGACTACTTTTCTAATCGCAAATTCTGGAAGGAAGTTGGCTGCTAAGGAATGTTAGTGGTGACTCCAACACCTGAATATTTTAGTCTAGGCTAAAGGTATGAAATCACCTGGTTTTATCCCCAAAGTCTGGCACACATCACTGCACCTTCTCAGCTATTTTCCGGCCCTGCAGGCTTGTCCCACATCGTTCTGAATTCACTAATAACTCTATGAGGTATGTTATTTCTTTCCATAAAAGTCTCAAAATTCTTCAATTGTAATTATTTACACATAGCTCAAAGTCAAATCACTTTTATTGTGAATTTTGTGCAACATAAAAATATGTAAACATTCCAGTAAAGCAAACTAAACTTCTGAAACTATTGGCTACAAAGCATTAAAGAAAAATATGAGAAATGTTTGTCAAGGGTTTCCGTGATGTGGATGTATATATTGGTGTGTGTATGCTGTGCACACATGTTGAAGTCCAATGACAACCTTGACGTGTTAGTCCTCTCCTTCCACTTTGTTTGAGACAAGGTCTCCCTTGTTTTTGTTTTTGCCACATCAATTGGTGTGCAACAGTCTAGCTAGCCTGCAAACCTTCAGATTCTCCTGGCTCTAACTCCTATTGACACAGTTGCACCGTGGTTAGAGACGCCTGCACCATTTTGTGTGGGTGTTGGTTATTGAACCTGGGCCAACTGGCTTGTGGTTTAGTGATCTTCCCAGCCCCGTAAGTATCTTAGTGAAAGGAAATAATGTTAATATTCAAAAGAGGGAGGAAAAATAAGCTAAAAATAATTTAAACATTGTAAGATCTCATGTTATTTCTGAAACTTTCATATGTACAGACGAATCCTGACTCGATATATGGAGGTCTTTTAACAATTTACTCTTAAGCGAAATGGGTATGTTAACATGTAATTCAGCATTCCCCCCCACATGCACATGTAATGCCTTGACACTTGTTCTCAGGTAGGTATCCTGTTAATATTTGTTTGATGACCAATGGGCTATCTAGCCCCTTGGCCTATGACGCAGGATCTGGGATTGCCACCGGAAGAGCTTCTCCTCCCCTACCCATGATTCTTCCCTGGACAGAGCAAGAAGGCCCTCAGGCAAGTGATATATAATATTATGGTTTTAGGTACATGTGTGTATGAAATGTGTATATATTACATATATTCATTGAGCGAGGGAAACAAGTTTTATAAAGTAGCTGAAAGGGAAATTATATAACACTTCCAGAGGAAAAAGGCACTTTTTAAAGTTAGCTAACTTCAAGAAGTCATTATAAAAAAGATGTCATTAAAGAAAGTATCCCACTTCCATTTAGGAATTTGGGATATGATCCAAGTTAATGAAAAGAGAAGCCATAGTTAGGGGATGCCTAAAAGTCCCCTAAGTCTGAGACATTGCATTAGGGTGTTTCTTATTTCTCCTTAACATGTGCCTCTGGTCAAAAACACATTTATTACCCTTTTAACTCCCCCCCAAGGTATAGATCAAAGGATCAAATGATGGTGCAACTACAGTTTAGAAAAGGGTGAAGAACTTTCTGCGATTCTGTGCAAACTTGCTGTTGGGTTGAATGTATATAGATTATAGTCCCAAAGAACAAAACCACAATAGTCAGGTGGGATCCCGAGGTCCTAAATGCTTTCCTCATGCCTTCCAGAAGTTTTATGCTCAGCACAATTCTGACAATGCAGGTATGTGTGACCAGAAGAGGCCCCAGGGATATCACCACACTGAGGACAATAGCTGCAGAGAGTTCATTTTCCAGCTAAGCTGTGTCCTCCTAGGCGCTTTTTATCAGGGCAATCTCCTCACACATAAAATCACACACACTGTGAAGGTTGAATGTTACTAAATGTTACCAAAAATTGGCAAAAAGATTTTTCAGATTTCTCCTGGAAGAACCTCTCCCTCAACTATAGTACCAAAGGGGATGGGTGTGTTCACCTGGGTGTATTCATCTTGGGACCCACTCTTGCTATTTACGAGCTGTGTTCTGTATTACAACATACCTGGTCCTATAGAAGTGAGTTTTCTAATGGGATCCAGTGGCAAGAGATTAGGATAAAGACAAAAAAATGAGCCCAAATATTTCTGTCCCTTGGTCCTTGTCTCTATCACATGGTCCTGTGTTTAGCCATGGTTCCCTACAGCATCTAATCTCAGGTTTCATTCACCTTTCACCCTTTGGCTTCTCAGCTTCCCTGTTGTAACCGAGTCTATGATTAAATCTCCTGTCTTAAAAATACTTGAGGATCCCAAACAATTTGCAGATTGCTCTTTGCCATGGTCTTTCTGCACTGTTCACTACTTTCTTCTGAAATGTATACTTTTATGAAATACGTAATCCCATTCCAATCACATTTGGACCCCAAATTTTTATTTCTTTCTCTCTTTGTTTTTTTGTGGATGTGCTGGAGCTCGAACCCAGGGCCTCTCCCATATTAGGCAAGGGCTCTACCATGAAGCCACGCTCCCAAACCCCCAAATTTTGTTTTCTATTAAAAACTTATTCAAATTTCCACAGAAAACAATGCTTAATACAAAGTTTATAGATGTGCAACTTGGGTTGAGATAACATTAAATAATGTGAAGGTATTGAAATTACTCAATTTTCTCTAGCCCTTGAAATGTAACTTGAAGAAATAAATCCCTGAATATTGAAAATACTGATCTTTCTTTTGAATCAATAACTCTATTGCCAATTTATGTAGTTATGGTTTATTCAGAGGCATTCATTTTATTTTTGATAATCTAACATAGCTAATGCCACAAATATGTTTGGGAAATTAATTGACCAAAGGTTCTCTTTCTCTTCTTTAGTGGGAATAAAGCATCAATGTTGGATGAAATAAGCACAGTTATGGCAAATCTGTTGGTTGTTTTCAGGCACTTACAACTGACTGCCTGGGAGTCAGCCATCCTTCTAATAGATTTTACATCAACTTTCAGAACTCATCACTGAACATGTCATTTTAATGATATCTTTCAATTAAATATTTTCCAATGAAAAATTTAAATGCTATCAATCACCACAAAATACTTAAAACTAGATCAAGTTAATATTGTTTTTCATATGAATCCCACTGACTTCAAGTAGCTGAAACATATGTATGTGTAATATATGTTCATCACTAATGTACAGATAAGAGCATTGACTATTTGAAATGACAACTTATTGGCCTATGGCCAAACAACTCAGATTTCTTTCTCTGATCCCAAAAGATCAATTCCTAGTCATTCTACCTACTCTTCCCTGTTTCATTTATACTCATGTTTTGGGACAAAACCAGACTGGTGGGAGGTGAAGGCCAGATGCACTTAGAGGATCAGCAAGGAAAACTATTTATTTATGTACCGGTGTTAGCTGAGCCCTGAGAGTAGTGGAACATTTTCTTATACACACCTTATTCTCTTTGTCTCCCCTATAGGTTATTATTCCATTCTGATTGGTTATTTTACATTCCTGGGTTGCCTAGGTGCACATTCCAAGCTACAGGGCCCAATTTTACTGTATGGTGGCTCCTGTAAATATTCAGGACCCATTTCAGACTTTATGGTGATTAAGTGTACTTGAAACAGACCTATAGTTGTCACATTTTAAAATATATGGTTGCTGTCATAGTCAGCTTCAGTTCCTGGGATGAATTTCCAAACATACACAGTTTATGGGAGGAAGAAGGGATTTATTGGAAGCTTACATACTCATGCAGAGAGAAAAACCACCAGCAGTATCTCCAAAAGCAAGCACACTCAGGCAGCCAAACAGTAGGGAATCCAGGCAGGGCTGACTGCTGACCACATACCTTGGGCTGAGTTCCAGTTCTACCCCCTGTAGCACCTTAGGGCTGGACTCTAGGATTCATCCAAGGTGACACTTCCTCCAGCCAGAAGGCTGCAGACAAGTTTGTAATAAAACTCTATTACTCTATTGGGGGAGCATCCATTCAACTTACCACAGTTGCTAAGTATACATAGCTTTAGTTCCTCTCCCTTTTTTCTTGGAGGGCTCTTTTAGGGGCTTAAGGTAGAAAAAAAGGGGGGTGTCTCCTCT
The DNA here is from genome assembly GCA_004024765.1 of Zapus hudsonius. Lineage (NCBI taxonomy): Eukaryota > Metazoa > Chordata > Mammalia > Rodentia > Dipodidae > Zapus > Zapus hudsonius. Next base: position 8,498 of record PVHP010027502.1, on the reverse strand, counting down.
GGTCATATCAACTGCCAAGTAGGCAGTTGGCTGGTATAAGGGTTTAGGAAGCTTACTCAATGTTAGTAGCTATGCTAGGGGCTGGGGGAAGGGCATGGTCTCAGGTACTAGCCCTGTCTTTAACTGGATTTAAGAATGTGGCCTTTTGGTAGTAATAGGCAGGACTGCAGGCATTAGAAGCCAAGAAGGGGATGCATCCAGTCTTGGTTATCTGACAGTTGGGATGGTTAACTTGGAACATCATCTGAGGTTTTATGGCTGCTAGGCGAGAGGCAATGGACCTGGTTAGCACATGGTGAATACAAGGCTGTGAGAAGCATTGGGAGAGGACCTGCAGTAGGAGGAGCCAGGATGCCCAACTCCATATGTCATTCCAAGAGTTCCAAGAGTCTGCCAGTTCTTGTTTCCTAATGATTCGTTCCTTTAGCTGTTGGGCCATATCTCTGACTATGCCTTACTTACATAATGTTTCATTCATAAAAGCAACATTCTTCACTTAAGAAGAGACAGAGTCCTCCCTTTTCAGCAGAGTGCACTTCTATTGTGTAATACAACAGCCACCAGGGAGTCCATTTGGTATGCATGGCCACTAGCCAATTAGGGATCTGTCTTATGGCATCTGCTAAGTCCTTGGACAACCGGGGTTAGTAAGAGACTAAAGATGTTATTCTTCCTATGTCAGTACCAGCCCCAGCAGTAATTCCTAATCCAACGAATAGATATAGTCTTGATGGCCCTCCTGGTCTAGTATGTGCTACCAAAGACACTTCCAGGAACTGGTGATTTGAGCTAATACTCCTCTGGGGATTTAGGAAGGCCAGGATCCAGATTCCTGTCCAATTTTCTGGTAGGCATAGATAAGCATTTGTTCCACATAAAAAAGGACCCTGGGTATGGATGACGCCAGGGCAGAGTGGATACACAGTGACCAGATTTCACATAGTCAAAGGTTTAGTTTTATTGATCACCAGTCATGTTCCTTACTGGTTGTGCCCATTCAAAGTTGTAGAAGCCATCAGGGGCTTTCTGAGGTGTCTTATATGACCTATGATGGGGCTTATCATCATAGAGATAGAAGCACTGTTGAACTTGTTTAGATTGGGTAGAGCTAATAGAGACAATACATACCAGGCATGGTCTAATAAGCAAAGCCAACAATCGTTAGCCAGTTGGGGGTTAGTTGCATTGAGGCAGTAGGTCCAATTAAGAATTTGGTATATTTGAGGGTTTAAGTCATGATGAGTGATAGCTCTCAGTTTAGGCAGAGCTCAGGACCAGCCAGGCCACTTCAGGTCTTTTATTGTGATTGCTCTGTCTGGAGCTTAATCCTATTCCCCACTCCATCTGACATTCCCATATGAGCCTGGTAAGTCCAACAGGCTGCTCTGTCTAGGGTCCTTGACAACTGGCTTCTAATCATTGATGTGGTGGTTTTACTATTCCAGTCCAGTAACTTGTCCCCCTCCAGTCCCATAGAGTTGCGGAGGTGCAGCAGTTGGCAGGTTGGTAGGTATAAGCAGTAACAATGTGTGTCTGTCCCCTAGAAACCTTTCTAAGATAGGCCTTTTAGAAGGCCACTGGTGGGGGAGTTATCTAGACCTGAAAATACATGTTGTTGGAAGTCACATGGTGAGTGAGAGGTGTAACTCAGTACCTCAGGGCTTAGTAAGGCACAGGCTATTATTAAAAAACAAAAAAGAAAAAAAAATCTAAAAATAAACAGATAATCCCCCTGAGCGGGCCCATGATACTTATGTTAAATATGGTTAAGGCAGCTCTCTATGATCTGTTGTAGTTCCTCAAAACTTTTTGGTAAGACCTACGGAAAACAGAAAGGTTAGCAATATCCCAAGGAAGCAAGGTAATGTGAACCTAATTCCCAGGGGTCCCTCATTGAACTTCTCAGGCTTTATCATTGGATGAACAACTTAGCCTCTAGGTTTGCAAGTGGAGCAGGGCTTTAGACTGCTCCTCAGGTCTTTTTAGTGTGATCCATGAAGGGTCAGTTTGGCTTGTGACATAGCCTTCTACCCTTGGTCATTGTCAGAAGGTAAATGGGCTGCTTTCACTCTTTTTGTTTTAATATCCATATATCACATTGTCATCTTGATCTCATATGGTGGCATGTTTTCACATTTGTAGTTAATTTTATTCAAAAATAAAGTACACCAGGCATAACTCATTTATTTGATCATATGACTTCATCCCATTGTATCAGTTTTTGTGTCCACATGACGGGTACCTACAAGTCTATTACTAAAAAAAAAAAAGAGAAAAATATTTTCCCTGCTCTATACAAAAAAGATATTTGAAACTTTGATTTTATTTTCCAAACCTCTAAGAACTATAAAAATTTTCTATAAAAATAAAGAATATGACAAGACAGGGATGTCCACTCTCACCACTGCTATTTAACATAGTGCTTGAAGTTCTAGCCCAAGCAATAAGACAAGAGAATAGCATAAAAGGGATACAAATCAGAGAGGAAGAAGTCAAACTATCCCTCTTTGCAGATGACATGATCTTATATATATCAGACCCAAAGAACAGTATTAGTAATCTCCTGAAGGTGATCAATGCCTTCAGCAGAGTGGCAGGATACAAAATTAACACACAAAAATCAGTAGCCTTTCTATATACAGAAGACAAGCATTCAGAAAAAGACATCAGAGAAACTGTCCCATTCTCTATATCCTCAAATAAAATAAAATACCTGGGAATATCACTAACCAAGGTAGTGAAAGACTTATATAAGGAAAATATTGAAATACTCAAGAGGGAAATAGAGAAGGATGTGATGAGATGGAAAGACATTCCATGCTCATGGATAGGGAGAATCAATATAGTAAAAATGGCAATCCTGCCAAAAGCAATCTACAGATTCAATGCAATGCCAATAAAAATCCCAACCTCCTTCACAGACATTGAAAAAATAATCTCAAAATTTATTTGGAAGGGTAAGAGACCTCAAATAGCTAAAACTATTCTGAGCAAAAAAAATTATGCAGGAGGTATCACCATACCTGACTTTAAAACATACTACAAAGCCATAGTAACTAAAACAGCATGGTATTGGCAAAAAAACAGACAGTCTGACCGACCAGTGGAATAGACTCGAAGACCCAGCCTTTAATGCAAGTAACTTCAGCTTCTTAATCTTCGACAAGGGTGCCAACAATGTATGCTGTGCCAAAGATAGCATCTTCAACAAATGGTGCTGGACATATTGGATAAACACGTGTAAAAAAAAATGAAATTAGACCCACTCCTTTCACCATGCACACAGATCAACTCCAAATGGATCAAAGACCTCAATATCAAGCCTGTAACCCTGAACACCCTGGAAGAAAAAGTTGGAGGAACGCTACATGAGTTAGGAGTAGGGAACAACTTCCTGAGCAAATCTCCAGTAGCCCAGGAAGTGCAACAGTCACTTAATCAATGGGACCTGATCAGGCTCAAAAGCTTCTGTACAGACAAAAACACTGTTCTCAAACTCAATAGACCCCCTTCAAATTGGGAGATGATTTTCACCAGCTATAACACAGACAGAGGCCTGATTTTCAGAACCTACAGAGAACTCAAAAAAATTAATAACAAAAACCCAAATTGCCCCCTCACAAAATGGGGCACTGATTTCAACAGAGAATTCACAGAGGAGGAAACACAAATGGCCTTTTTTCACCTGAGAAAGTGCTCAGCATCCCTAAGCATCAGGGAAATGCAAATCAAAACGACAATGAGATACCACCTTACTCCTGTCAGAATGGCAATAATAAAGAAAACCAACAACAATCGTTGCTGGCGAGGATGTGGGGAAAAAGGAACCCTCATTCACTGCTTGTGGGGTTGCAAACTTGTTCAACCGCTATGGAAAGCAGTATGGAGACTCCTGAACACAATAGACATAGAATTACCAATGGACCCAGCTATCCCTCTACTAGGCATCTACCCACAAGATGTCACATCTCGACACAGAAACATTTTTACAACTATATTTATAGTTCATAATAGCCAACTATTGGAATCAACCCAAATGCCCATCCATGGAGGAATGGACAGTTAAACTGTGGTATATTTACACAATGAAATTTTACTCAGCTGAAAGGAAAAATGATATATCAAAATTTAGGAAAAAAATGGTCTGACTTCGAGCAGATCTTACTAAGCGAACACTCAAAAGAACAGAGAATTGATCGCCGCATCATCATATGTGGTCCTTAATCAGGATAACCATGTTCTTAATGCAGACTAGTAGAATGAAGTGAGAGGTTATGAATGCGGGGTAAGGGATGGGGGAAGGGGAATGGCTTAAGCATGATGATAAACCATACTAGGTTCAAAAACATAAAATCCTCATGAACATACTGTAACCTATTGAGTAAGTAGTGAGCGGCGACTGGCAAGGGGGCCATGAGTGGTACGCGAGAGAGCCTAAGCCTGTGAATAATTAGATCAGGTTGGAACCAGGGTTCCACTGGTTCCTTCCCTCACTGAGCTGTTGACCAAAGTGAATCATGAGATTCCAACTACAAGACAGAATTCTGTCAAAGCTCTTGGGTGCCCTCCCCAGGCCTGAGGCAAAACCCTGTTGCTGAAGAAACCACAGAATGCCATCGATCAGCATCGAGAGACCCTTCAACGTCCAGAACGGTATCCAGCCCCCAGAAAGCAGTTAGTGTAGTGCTGGGAGGCACTGCAAGGCTGCCAGGGGAAACTGATCAACGACAGCTGGAGTACACAGAGACCACTGACACAAAACCCAATCTGCGGCCATGAGTAGGCTGATCACACCTCCTACTGGGAGAGAACAGCGAACTAAAAAAGGAGCACTTGGGCAATGGAGGAGCCTGGGCCTGGGGTAGACAATCAACAGCTTTCAAATTTGGCCAATTTTCCACTTAGTGAGGGGGAATCCCTTGTGTGGAACTTCAGATTCAGGGCAATAGGCACTGGATCCCGTACTCTTGGGATCCCAAGACAAGATGCACTATGGGAGCGATTGACGGGGAGGCTACTAAAAATTAGAATCTAGGTAACCCAGAAATGTGTATATTTGTTAACCTACAGTGTCATGGTTTGATACAGGTGTCCCCCACAAACAATTGAATGTGTTCTGATAGATCGATCCTCAGCTGATGGCAGTTTGGGTTTTACAACCTCGATGGAGCTGTGTTGTCAGGGGCGGGCTTATGGGGTTATAAGCCAGCTTCCCCTTGCCAGAGTTTGGCACACCTTCCTGCCGTTGTTTGCAGTGCTGTGGCAGAGGTGATGTCCAGCCCTCTGCTCATGCCATTGTTTTCCCTGCCAGAATGGAGTCTCCCCTTGAGTCCGTAAGCCAAATAAACCCATTCCTCTACAAGCCGCTTTTGTTTGGGTTCTTCTGCGCAGCAACTAGAAAGCTGACTGCAACATACAGTGATCACACTCTATGATGGAGTTTGTGTTTGTATTTTTCAGGATGCAGCGAGAGAGCTGGGGCCCATCTAACCCTACCAACCAAATGTAGACGGACACCTGAGATTCTGGCAAGAGAGGAGCCACCACAGTCATACCGGGGAGGATCCATATGGAACCCTGCAGAGAATGACGGGATGAACAGGGGACCCACAGCCACAGACATTCGATCAACACAGGATAAATCAGTGAGACAAAAACCAATGATCTTCAACACAAAGACCCCTAAACTCACAACCTTAAAGCAGCCTTAATACTCATCCACCATGACTCAGGGAACTATGTGGAAGAGGGGGCGGGAAGATTGTGAGAGCCGTGGTGGGGGAGATTATCCAGAGGCATGGCCAGGAGAACCTGGCTGAATACTAGGCCATCCATGGTCCCCTGTCACAAGGACTGATCCAGATGACCCATGGAGGAGGTTATCCAGCGGTTTGGGGAGGGGGGAACAGCGGGGAAATGGGGAGAACAACTCATTGTTTGCCCACTAAATATTGTAACTCATTATGGACAATAAAAAAATAAAAATAAAAAAAGAATATGGAGACTTGAGCAGATACTATATATAGGCTCTCTTTTTTTGGTGGAAGTGAACACAAAATATATTTTCTCAAAGCTCTGGGAGAAGAAGGGGAGAAGAGGCTCCAGGAGGAGGGGGGAGAGGAGCTCAGGAGGATCTTTTTTCCCTTTTCTGCCTCTAGTACAGGGTGTGCAAAACTCAGTGTCCACAGGATTGCCGGGGGCTTCATGGTGTTTGCTGCTGTCTCCAGATATCACTGGGCTCACGTTTTTGAATGTGTGGAAGAGCTGGGAAGGCCTGCGGGGCATGAGTCTCCTCATGCAAGTCGCAATTCTCCCCCACAAGGCCCTCCAGAGCCTGCGCAGGCCATGGTGAAAGCCTGCAGGCTCTTCTGCAGTGATGCTCTCGAGGTTCCTAGAGCTCAGGACTGCTACCTGGACCCCAGGTACCACTGGTGGGTGCTGCAGCATCCACTTGAGAGATGCTCTGGAGAGTGGTCATCTTCTTCTGGAGCTCAGGACTGCTCCCTGGACCCCAGGAACCTAGGGTGGGTGCTGCAGGCTTCTCATCAGAGATGCTCTCAAGGGTGGCCTTCTGCCGGAGCTCAGGACTGCTTCCTGGGCCGTGGGTACCCCTGGTCAGTGCTGCAGGCTCCTCTTCGGAGGTCTGCAGACTTGCCTTCTTCTCTGGAAGCTTTGCCTGCTGACCATCCTCAGGCTGTGCTCACACTTTTAAGCGTGCTTGGTATTGCATCAGACAATAGGTTGTCATTAAGTAATCAAATTTACATTGCTGGATGGACTCAAGGATGTCACCTCGTTCAAATGACATAGACTCCATGGCTGATAGGATGTCAGTGTCCAGTTTCTGGGGAGTTGCTGAAGATGAATTGAAGAGCCTTCCCCTTGCTGGAGCCAAGGGTGCTCCATAATGTCCATGGCCGTGGGTCTCAGCTCAGGTCAACAGTTAGTAGTCAATGGATGAGCTCCCTCAGGTCTACAGAGACATGTTTAGGTTCCGAGTAGACCCCTTCTAGAATGTTTTTCTTGAGCTTCTCGCATGGCTTACATCCAAAAGGGAGGGTCCCGGTGACCATAAAGAAGAGAAGGACCCCCAAACACCACACGTCCTTTTTGGGGCCATCATATGGTAGGCGCTGGATGCCTTCTGGAGGAAGATAGACGAGCACCCCACAGCACCTGGTCAGCATCTCCCTGGGTGAAATCTGATGGTGAGGCCAAAGTCAATGATGGTCGCCTTTCCATTGGCATCAAGCATGACGTTATGGGACTTGATGTCCAGGTGCGCTACCCCTAGGCTGTAGCATTAACATGCCAGCCAGAATCTGACGGAAAATTCTGCGGGCCTCCTCCTCCCGCAGGTAGGCCTTCCTGTAGACATACTCCAACAGCTCTCTCTGGCACAGTTCTAGGACTAAGTAGGTCTTCTTTTGCGTTTCAACAATTTGAAACAGTGACATGATGTTCGGGTGCCTGATGGTTTTCAAAATGTCCAACTCCTGTGCAATTCTGGACACTTTCCCCGGCACCTTCTCCAACACCTTGATGGCCACCTGGACGCCTGTGAGGTGGTGGCGAGCCGGCAGCACCTTGGCATCTGAGCCCCAACCTATGAAGCCCAGGTCCTCGTACTGAAACCACAGGCTCTCCTCACTCGGAGGCATCGTAGCCAGCTATAGATGCCAAATAAACGGTAAAGGAAACTCAAGAATAATATATAACTAATAAAAGAAACTAAAATAAAAAATCAAAATCAAAATCAAAACTAGAAACCAAGCCAGAATAAAACAGAAAACCCACACTAAAGACGACCCCCAAACAACCAAACCAGAAAGTAAATTCCAAAGAGCAAAAACAATAAAGTGTAAAAGGTAAAAAGCCAAAAGAAATAAACTCACCAAATAAAGATAAAAGGAAAAATGAAAGCCGCAATTAACAAAATAAAGTAAAATAAAAAATAAAAATAAAAACTAGAAACTAAGCCAGAAAAAAACAGAAATCCCACACCAAAGATGACCCAAAGAAAACAAACTAGAAAGTAAATTCCAAAGAGCCAAAAAAATAAAGTCCAAAAGGCAAAAAGCCAAAAGAAAATAAAGGTAAAATAAAAAGGGTAATGAAAGATGTAAACAACAGAAAGTAAAATAAAAAAATAAAAATAAAAACCAAAACTAGAACCAAAGCCAGAAAAAAAAACAGAAATCCCATACCAAAGATGACCCAAAGAAACTAAATCAGAAAGTAAATTCCAAAAAGCCAAAAAATAAAGTTAAAAGGCAAAAAGCCAAAAGCAAAATATAAAACCGCACACAAATCACCTCTCCTCTCTCTCCTCTATCTGTCCCATCTGTACCCCTCCTCTGTCCCCCTCTGTCCCCTCCCCTCCCTACTCCTGCCCCTCCCTCTGGCCCTCCCTCCTCTGTCCCCTGCCCTGCCCTCCTTCACCTGCTCTCCTCTCTCCTTACCTCTCTCCTCTCAATAATCCGCACAAATCGCCTCTC
>PVHP010027501.1:0-18585 GCA_004024765.1 Zapus hudsonius | reverse complement strand
AGCCACAACCTAGGAGCTAAAACTGATTGGTCAGATATGAACCAATCAGCTGTCTCTCTGACTCACCTGGGGAGGACTTAAAACTAGCTTCCCTAGAGGAAGCAGTCCCTCTTCCCCCACATGGCAATGGAGTAGAAAGGCTGCTGACCCAGGCCTCAGTCAGGTAAGGCCTGTACCCCTACACCAGATAATGGCTGGGGTAGGGGGGCAGGCTCCAGACCTTTTCTCTCATGAACCTCTCTTTCTCATAAAGGGAGCTTTCTATTATCTTTTATTGGGCTGTTTATTTAAATAATAAAAGCTCTGTGAACTCTCTGACACATGTTTTCCCCACACTGGTGGCAGGAAAACCCTATGACTTCCCACATCCAATTTCCCCATCCAACTCCCCTTTTCCTAATCTACTAAATTAGAATAAATGTAAAATTAAAATTTAATTCTGTCCCTGTGTACAATTCTTTGGCATTAGAGGACAAGAACTCAGAGTAGGAGGAGGGGGAAGGGAGGATTCCAAAACTCTCTCTCTCTCCCTCCCCGTGTTGCTTACTATTAATTAACAGCAACCCGTATCAAGCTGATGGCAGTTGGGTTTTACAACCTCACACAGTCTCCGACCATATCAAATGCTATCATGCTATTCGATAAACAATTCTAGAGATGGATCTTGAGTTTTCTATGATGAACAGCAATCCAATACCATCTACACTGGACCACTTAGACCATTTATGGAACACTCCCCACTTTTGGGGGAGAAAACCTATTTCCTGCCTCACAATGTGAGACAGGAAAAAATCTTGGAAATGTGATGTATGACTGATGGGTCTCTCTCTCTCTCTTGGGCCTTAGCTAGGGACCCCTCCCTCTCTGAGTGACACCATCGACTGTCATAACTTTGTGTCCTATCCAGCAGGAAAAAGATAATAGAGACACTGTCCCCATTCCTTAACAGCAGTTGGGGTGTCCTCAAGAAAGGGGAAAATATGAAAATTTAGGAGACAGACCCCATACAATGTTGCCATGTTCCTTCTTAACCCCTCCCAAGTCAGAGCTTTGCCTTGCCTCCTACAGGATCAAAATATGTATTATTGTGGTCACTCACCCTCGCCCAAGATTTTCTCTCTTTCCTGAGAACTGAACTCTGGAAGACTGCTGACCTGAATCTTTTCACACTTGTCCTCACCGGCTTCCCTCTCTCAACATTGGTGATTTGGTGTATATTTCTTCTAATATTCCCTCTTCCCTAAAACCTAAATGTCAAGATCCACACAAGGTTATTCTTCTCACCCCTACTGCAGCCAAACTTCAAACCCTAGCTCCCTAATTTCATTTCTCATGCCTCAAATAGACGCCTTCTTAACACTGCTTCTTTCAGATCCATAAAATGTCTCTCAATCACCAACAGTTCCTGTTCTTTCTGACAGACCTCTTAACAGATTAATAGCCACTCCAGACTGACACTGCTTCCTTCTGGGGTGCCTTGATCCCCTTACATTTTAGCAATACTCCTAGGCAGAGCCTGGGCAGAAAAAGCCATTCTCAGCATACTTCTTTAGAAGTTCAGTCCTCCCCTGCAATCTGTTTACTTTTTTTTTTTTTGGTTTTCTTTTTATCCTTCCAGAGGCAGACATGAAGGGAAGATGCAACTCTGAGCCTGGGAAAATATTTTCACACAGGAACTTACCCAGGAGAGTACCTCAAACACCTGGGAGAATGTTTTACATATCTAAAGCACCCTATCTCTGATAAGGTCCTTTTGAAGAACTCTGCAGCCAGCCCAATCCACATTCATATGGTCACCTTTTGTCCCTGAATAGACAGCCCCCTAGGGAAGCCCAGGTCCAGGCAAACTTGACCTGCATTCTTCAGAGACCTGAAGTCTGCAGAGAGATTTTGTGGGAACTGGACTTCAGATATTGCTGTACACTCTCTGCTCCTTGCCAAATAAATGTATCTTTTTCTGAACTCAATCTAGTTCTATCTTCTGCCTTGATATTTTTCCAACAACCACAGCAGTATTTCTACTGTATTTTTAATTCCTTTATTTATTTGAGAATAAGTGAGTATGAGTGCATCATACTCTTGCTGTTGCAAATGAACTCTAGACACATGCATCACTTTGTGCAACTGGCTTTACATGGGCACTGGGGAATTGAACTTGTGCTGGCAGGCTTTGCAAGCAAGCACCTTTAGACATTGAGCCAGTTGCCAAGCTTATAGTGTTTAATATGGTGGCACAAGACTGAAAATATATACTAATTCAAATTTTTTATTGTCATTATGAAGGTGAAATAGGAGAAGCTAGATTTTATAGTTTGAGTTAGAAACAGGCACAGAGAGACCGAATGCCACCTCAACGTGGCATGATGGAAAACTTGGCAGGAATTGAACTCTGATCTACAAGAGCTACAGTGCCACCTGCTGCCCACGGTCTAGTTCATTACCTAAACAAAGGGCTTTCCCTACCTGTCCATGCTGGCCCTGGACCCTGCCGCTGAAATCTGCAAACCAATCAGGTCTTCCCTTTGCATACCTGAATCTGAGGAAAGAATACCTTTCCAGTCAACTATAAAGGCTGCTTTTATACTACCCCCCCCAATGATCCTCCTTGCCTGTACTGCTTGGATACTCTTGAGTCTGGCTCTCCCTCCCACCCCACCCCCCACCACACACTTGTGCTAACATAGCTGGGTGGGGTTGAGAAAATAGTACTGCTTCTTAGTCTGGGTGGCTTTTCTGCTTGCTGCTGCCTCATAGTTTGGGGTAACTTCTCACTTTAACTACATGCATTATTTTCCTCTGGTCTCAGAATCTAGTACATGCACCCTACTATGAGGGTCCTTTCTCTAACTCTAGGCCTGTTTCCTGTGTAACTTCTCTAAATTTAGAGTAATCACAGGTATAACTCTTTACTATTCATTTCTCATCTGAATTTCATGGTCTCTGCTTTGAAATTTTCCCTCTGCTATTTTTTCCTTAAACTGCAACCATTTGCCCTCTTATCTTCCTTCCATGGGGAAGCACAATGCACATGCTATGTGTTTTCCTTTTAAGGCTCCTTACACAAGCTCCTAGGTTATATCTTCCACATGCTTGTGGCTTCATACCAGTCTTTCCCTAAAAATCTCAATTTCCCTTAAGTGAACTTTATGAACTATCCTCCACGTGCTTGTGGCTCTACTCCAATCTTTCCTTAAAAACATCAAATTCTCTTAAATGAAACTTATGAAATATGTAGTGTTTTGCATAAGAGTGCATGTTTCCTATTTCCCACTGTTTATGACTCTGCTCTAGTCTTCTTCATGAATCCCCACCCAGCTATGTTAGCACAGAATTTTGCCATGGATCCCAGTTCTAGTTAAGGGTGCCTGTTCACTAAGTGGATCTCTTAGCCAATCAGTAAGCTGTTGATTACCCTCCTCCATTTAGTGCCAGTATTGCACAGATGAGCGTTTCTTCACTTGCTATTCTCTTCCATATAGCCCTGTCTAATGATATAAAATATAGGCAGTAGTCACAAGAATGCTGAACAAATTGAAGACATCTTGACATTGCTCTTCTGTTCATAAGCTTCTTTGTTTTCCCCTTGCTTGATCATCTGTTAACTTAAAAATGTTGTTGTGGTTATTGTTGTGTGTTTTGAGACAGGGTTTCTTATTGCCCAGGCTGGCCTTGGACTCGCTATGCAGCTGAGGATGACCTGAAACTCCTGATCCTCCTATTTGCATCTCACAAGTGTTGGGATTATAGATATGTGCCACTACATCTAGCAAAAAAATGTTCTTTTACTAATGTCTGATTCTCCTCATTGATAGGGAATTTAGTGAGACTTTAATTCAACTACTTATTATTATCTCCCTTTTAAAATGTCTGTATTTGTTGGTAGCACAACTAGATATGATGTAAGGTTAATAGTCACTGCTTATTTTATTTTTTCATAAGTTTATGAGGTACAAATTTACCTATAATATGATCAGATAATGTTTGAGCGGCTTTTGCAGTTGTATTCTTTGAATCCTGAAAATGGTTCTTAGAGGTTTGACTTCATACAAGGAGGGCTTTATTCAGAATTCTCTTGTATGTTAACTGTGGTAGAGATCATCATATTACTTCATGACCTTATTTGTATTCCACTTACCACTAAATTCTCATTGTTTAAAGTACACTTTTATCCTCGAACTTTCTCCCACTTTGGTTCCATTAAGCCCATTTTCTTGGGGACATCTTTAAAGACCTCTGTCCTTATAACGTAGCCTTACCTACCCCATGGCAACATACATGTTCTATTGGTTCAGTGATAGAAATAGGGCCTGTGGCCTGATAGTAGAGATGGTAGCTTCTTTTCTTGTGTTTTATTCTCACTGTGAGATATTTGTATGTCATTTGGGATTGAATGAAAGGAAAGGAGTTATTGCTAGCATGCTACAAATGTATTTTATGAACATTTCAATATTCTGAAATAAGTGGTTATTCAATTTTCATATGATTTTAGGAAGATTTTCAAAGCATTTAACTGTTTTAAATAATTTCCACAATTTACAGTTATTTATTGGACAGAAGGTTCACAAAATCTTTATTACCATCAGTCTTAGATCATTCCCCCTTTCAAAAATATTTGTAAAGAGTTTTGTTGCCTGAATTTTCTAATTTTATCCGTTTTTTAAGAATTCTTCCAAATACTGACTTTTAATACTTTTAATACTTAAGTATAATAGCACAAAAGAGTAACATGTATATATGAGAGATGCTTACAAGTAGGTGTCAATATTAGATAAGTACATTAGGATCAGGACATTTTACTGGGAAATTCATAAATATTTGTATTTATAAATCTCTTCTTTTGTCAAGAAAAGATTCTGAGGGAAGAATCACATATACTCTTCTATGCAAGGTACAAGAATTGCATGAAGAGTAAGAAAAGGAGGGTGTTGACATAGTTCATCAGAATTTAAATTCTTTTTCTCTCAGGTATGGGACTCTTTAATTAAGATTTTCTCTGGTAAATCCCAAGTTAGAAAATTTCAAGTCTTCCTACAGAGTCCTACAGGATCAAGTCTTCCTGCAGAGTCCTACAGGATTACAGAATAGCTAATAATAGTATTTGATAGGGGATGTGGGAATCAAGCATATTTTTGAAATTTTTTCACTATATAACCTCCATTTCCCAATATCTATCTCTTACCTGTAGCTTGAATTATTTAATGTATCTAATTTCTAATTACAATTCCTAAGTCTATTTTTTATTATTTTGTTAATAGCTAACTGTTTGGGAGATAATCACTATAGAGATTTGGCCAGATGCTATGTATGGTACATTAAGGAAGAACACTGAGTATCCTCCTGTTCACAATTGGATTTATTCCCCTTTGGATTTGCACATTTTGTCCCAAACCTGGTGTAATTGTAGTATAACAAATACATGAAAGGAAAGGTGACTAAATTTACAGTATAATTGTTTTGGAGATGGCCAGTGGAGAACAGGAGATGGAGTTGCAGTTGTCCTGGTGTGGAGGCACTGGAAGGCCTGGCGTGAAACTGTGTGTTGCAGTGGAGAGTCCAGGATTTTAAAGATCACAACCACTATAACAAGAATATGAGATAGCTGCCAATGAAAGATGTTGCCTTGGGATGGAGTGTTCTCTAGGCTGTGGTCAGGCAGGCTAAAGGGGTGCAATTGAAACTGTTAGATGCCACACATGAGGCTACAAGATTTGATCATATGCCTGTTTGTTTTAAATTTTGAATTGGTTTCATCCTTCCTTCCTATGCCTTCTTTGTATAGTGGAAATATTTATACTTGGGTTTTGATTTCAGAAGTTTGAACTAAAGAGATTTCAGACTACCAAGATGTTTAAACAATGTGGGCATACTGGTAAAGTCTATAAGGATTTTCAAAGTAGGACTGAATACATTTTTTCATAAGATGGTCATGAGTCTATGGAGGCCAGGGGTGGAATGTGGGTGTTTGAATCAGTTGTCTCTCATGAACTTATATGTTGTGAATGCTGGTCCCCAACCGACAGTTTGGGAGGTGGAGCCTTTTTGGATGAGGTGTGTTTCTTGGAGTGGGCATTGAGATGTTTGTCTTATCCCAGCTATAACCTAGTCAAATTTCAGCTTATTTTTGCTGCTGTTTTCTACCTTCTGTGGCAAAATGTTTTGTTCAACTGCTGCTTGTTCCATGCTTTCCCCAACCACCATAGAGTTTCCCCTCCATACTAGATACCAAAATAAACAGTTTATCTCTTTAGCTTCTTTTATTTGGGTGTTTTGTCACAACCATACAAATAACTGCAACTCAGGGTAATATTAGCATCATAAAATTAGTTGTTGGTGTTACTAACTTTTGGTAGAATTTCACAATGCATCTATGTTGTCCAGTGTTTTTATTTGTGATGTTTAATTACTATTTTAATATATTTACTTGTTATAAGTCTGTTTGATTCTTTTGTATATTCCAGATTTAATTTTGGTAGGTCTTATGAATTTAGAAATTCATTCATTTCTTCCAGGTTGTATTAACTTTTCGACTCTAAGTTTTTAAAGTATTCCCTGATGAGTGTCTATATCTCTTTGGGAACTTCCATTTCATATGTAATCTTATTGGTATTATCTTCTCTGTCATTATTATTTTACTAGTTTGAACAAGGGTTTGCTAATCTTGTTAATCTTTCCACAGAAGCAAATCTTTGTTTTATTGATTCTGTGTATCATACTTTGAATTTATATTTCATTAACTATATATTCTAATAACTACTGTTTCTTGTTGCATTTGACCTTGGCTTCTTGATTTTCTACAACTTTGAAATACATCTCATTTTATTCTTTATTTGGGATCATTCTAAGTATCAGCTATTGGTATAAAAACAGTAGAGAAAATATTGTATGTTAGATACAAAGAAAGTAAGGATAAACATAAAATCCTTTTCCAAGTGATATACAAATTATAACACAGTAATTGAAGCATTAAATTATTACAATGGAACACATTTAAAAAATGAATACAAAGAATTAATGAAATGAAATAAAACGTATCATGACCTCAGTTAGTGGGAGGTAAAAGAAATAGAGAATCAATCAGATTCAGACTCTCTTACTACACTTTTGCTGCCATCTTCATTATCAGTGTTGCCTGGGATCTATTACTCCTATTAGGATATGATGCCATGTTCCAAGTTCCTCCATGTACTTCTTGCACTTGGGATTCCTTCCTCATCTGTGCAACAGTGGGTCTGGATGGGATGTAGTCCACTTCAAGTCTTTCAATTTCAGACTGTGTACTCCTATTCTGGTATTGTGTCAGCAGCATACTGCACCATTCTCTTCTCCTGGCATCCAGAATTTACCAGTGAAAACTGCCACTTTCCTCCCCACTCCTTAGGATTCACAGTGCTTGGGACTCAGAGTCCTTGAGCACATTTCCCTTGGAAGATACAGCTCAGTACAAGCAGCTTGGTGTGGTGGGGGCTTCATCTGGCCCTCTATGGAGAAAATCCTACCTAACCTTGTTTTGATTTTTATGTAACTCTTTCTTCTTTTTCTATACTGATGACTTTATATCTTGACTTCCATCCAGACCCACAATTTTACAAATGTGGCCTTTAATCAGGGATCATGTGGTAAATTCATTTCACATATGTATATATTTTATTTCAGTTGCTTTGATCATAATAGACAAATACAGTTGTGCAAGTATATCGAGATGTTTTGAAATAGAGATACCTTCTAAAATGATTCAACTAACCTAATTAATATGTACATTAACTCATATATATATATAGTGATAGAATACTTTTGAAAAAAGTAAGCAAAGTTCAATAATTATTACTAGCTATATATGACAAATAATGTAATAAATATCATGAAGTTATTCTCCCTAACTGAAACTTTGTATCTTACCCAACATCTCTTTAACTTCACTTATTTTTCCTAATAGCCACCATCTGACTCTCCTTTGATAAATTCAATTGTATTAGTCTTATATTTAATTGAGATCAGGTGCTTTCTATGTCTGGTTTATTTTATAAATCATTATGTATCCTAAGTATATTTATTTGTTCCACTTTAAAGTAATTTTTTACATTATTCATCTATCTACTGGTAGATGTTTCAGTTAATTCCCTAATCTTTCTACTGTGACTAATGCTGAAATATACATTAGGGTACAGATATCTCGTCAGTACATTGATTTCATTTCCTTTGAATACATGTATATATTCTAAAGTAGTATTGCTGAATCATACTGTCATCTTGTGTTTATTACTTTAAGACTCTCCAACTTTGTTTGAAATAATGACTATGCTAACTTTGATTCTTTCCAGAAGCATAGTAGGCCTCTTTTATACAAACATTTGCAAGCATTTGTTCATTTTCTCTGTTTGATAATAATCATTCTTACTTGGGTGAGGTGACGCCTTACTTTGGTTTTAATATGCATTTATTCAATAACTAGGAATGCTGAACATGTTTTTACTTGGTCATTTAAATGTATTCTTTTTAGAAATGTCAAATCAAGTCATTTGTCCATCTTGTATTAGTTTACTTTCTGATGAGTTATCTTTTTGTGTGTTTTGTATTACTAGCCCTGTTATTAGATCTGTGATTCTGAAGCATTTTTCACCATTCAGAAGCTCATCTTTTTTTTTACATTATTGGCTAGTTACTGTGAAGACTGAAAAAAGTGAAAGCATTTGGAAAGAGTTGCATGGGCTACACTAAATATGACCGTATGAATCAAATCTACAAAAGTAATTGTATAACCATTGTGAGAAGTATGAGATCTTGTAAAGAACATTCCTTTATATTTTTATAATTCTTTGACATGTTAATTAAAAACCAAAAGTCATTCTTAATTATCATTAAATATTTATTTCCAAATAAGTAATTATCACTTCAAGAAAGTAATTTAAATTTTGTTATGTGATTTTAAAACCATAGGATAGGGCTGGAGAGATGGCTTAGAGGTTAAGGTATTTGCCTACAAACCAGAATGACCTGAGTTCGATTACTCACATAAAAACAGATGCACAAGGTGGCACATGTATCTGGAGTTCATTTGCAGTGGCTGGAGGCCATGGCACACCCATTCTCTCTCTCTACCTGCTTCTTTCTCTCTCTCAAATAAATAAATGAAATATTAAAAAGCATAGGATATAATGTATTAATTGTTTTACAATTTCTCAGCTAATCTTATAATTTTTCTATCATCTTCACTAGTTGCAACATTATTTTTTTCCTGAATATTTAGAGCACCAGCAAGGTACTTATCTAAACATATATTATCTCAAATATTTAATCACATCATATATTTTTATTTGGATAAAAATAGTTTTAATGAAAGTAAAATGAGTTGCTTTGGATCACCAACTTAGTGTGGAAAGGAACCAATAACTGGTATAGATAGTTAGGCTTCCTCCCATTTTATTCATGGCCCCTCTTACCAGGCAATACCCACAGCTTCTTCAGGAATTTACTGTGTGTAAATACGGATTTTATGATTTTGATTTATTATTTGTTTGGCTTATTTGTATAAGTCCTCCCAACCTCCTATTCTTACCCCCCATTCCTTCCACTCCCCTTTTACAGGCCAAAGGTAAGATCCTATTGCTGAAGAAACCACAGAAAGTCATTGCACAACACTGAGAAACCCTGGGAAATCCAGAATTTGGGGAAAGCAGAGACCACTGATATAAAATTCAGACTAATGTCATGAGAATGCTGAACATACTGCTTTATGGTAGAGATCAATAAGTCAAGAAGTGATCACTTGTGCCATAGTGGCACCTAAACCTTGTGTGGGGGTGGTAATCAATGGTTTTCAAATTGGCCAAGAAATCCAATCCATTCAGTGACAATGAACCCTTAACTGCAATTGGGATCCAGGGCAAAACCCTATGGAGACCAAAAACTTGGTTTCCAAGGGGAAATTACCACTACAGAGAGGCTGCAACCCAGTCAAATTTTTGTCAAATTTGGGTGTCTCATTTAACCAATGCTGATTTTATTCTCCGATGGAGATTCTGTTTTCATTTTTTAGAAGGCAGTAAGTGAGCCATGGTTAATCCAAGTACACCAACAAGCCACAGGATGATGGCTGACAACCCAGCAAGGGATGAACCACCCCTGATATAGCGTGTAGGCCCCAAATGGAGCCTTTGAGAAAGTATCATTATAAACATGATACATTTCTCCCCAGAAAGTCAGGTAACACAGGATAGGTCAAAAAGACCCCTCTCTCTCTCTCTCTCTCTCTCTCTCTCTCTCTCTCTCTCTCTCTCTCTCTCTCTCTCTCTTTCTCTCTCTCTCTTACTCTTTGTTTGCAAATAAATAAATGAACATATTTTAAAACTAAAAAAAAAATGGAAGCATACTCTCTAACACTAGGTTGGGGAATCTGTTCTATGTTGCAAATGGCAGAGAGAAAGAAGAACCTAGACCCATGCAAAAGACTTTCCAACTCTACCACAAATACCAGGGTCCAGGAATAATTGCCAAGGAAATGGCATAATGAATACTGCTCTTTCAGCTATCCTGACAACCAGCCACAGGGTGATGGTGACAGACATGATGATTAATCAAAAACCTATCAAAGCAGAAATCCAGAGGCTACAAAAAACTCAATACTAAATCAGACTGCCAAAAGGCCTGCTGTGGCTCAGGTAACATTGCAGAAAAGGGGGTGGGAAGATGACAAGAGCCAGAAAATGGATAGGAATACCCAGAGGCATGCTTCCCTCCATTACCCCACAGGGACTGACTGAGGCTTTCCTGACCTTACGTGAATACAATAACCCCACTGAAGAGATGAAGTGGATTCCAGGGAAAAGGGAATAGGGTTGAAGTGATAAAAGTGTATAATTTGTTAATCCATAACTATTATGAAGATTATATATAATATAATATATATGTTAATATATAAATATATTTATATTAAGTTTTAAAAGTATAATATAATACTTAAAATATATTATTATAATATATTATATTATAATTATATTAATATAATTATATTATATTATAATTATATTAATATAATTATGTTATATTATAACATGATATAATATAATACTTATAATATATAATATATAATATATTAATGATATATATATATATAAAGTTTTTTTTATTGTCCATAATGAGTTACAACATTTAGTGGGCAAACAATGAGCTGTTATCCCCAATTCCCCTCCCCATTCCGCTGGATAACCTCCTCCATGGGTCGTCTGGATCAGTCCTTGTGACAGGGGACCATGGATAGCCTAGTATTCAGCCAGGTTCTCCTGGCCGTACCTCTGGATAGTCTCCCCCACCACGGCTCTCACAATCTTTCCGCCCCCTCTTCCGCATAGTTCCCTGAGTCGTGGTGGATGAGTAATAAGTTTACTTTAAGATTGTGAGCTTAGGGGTCTTTGTGTCAAAAATCATTGGTTTCTGTTCCACTGGCTAATCGTGTGTTGATTTAAAGGCTATGGCTGTGGGCCCCTTGTTCAACTTGTCATTCTCTGTGGAGTTCCATTTGGATCCTCCATGGTATGACTGTGGTGGATCCTCTCTTGCCAGAATCTCAGCTGTAGGCCTATGGTCGGTTGTAGAGTTAGATGAGCCCCATCACTCTCGCTGCATCCTGAAAGATACAAACACAATCTCCATCGGAGAGTGAGATCAGTGTAGTTTAACAAATACACACAATTCTGGATTACCAAGATTCTATTTTTAGTAGCCTCCCTGTCAATTGGTCCCATAGGGCATCTTGTCTTGGGAGCCTAAGAGTAGGGGATCTGGTGCCTATCGCACTGAATCCCAAGTTCCAGACAAGGGGTCCCCCTCACTAAGTGGAAAATTGGCCGAATTGAAAGCTGTTGATTGTCTCCCCCAGGCCCAGGCTCCTCCATTACACAAGTGCTCCTTTCTTGGTTCACTGCTCACTCCAATTGGGAGGTGTGGTCAGCCTACTCATAACCGCTGATTGTGTTTCCTGTCGGTGGTCTCTGTTTACTCCAAGTGTCGTTGATCAGTTTCCCCTGGCAGCCTGTGCAGTGCCTTCCAGCACTACACTAACTGCCTTCTGGGGGCTGGATACCATTCCAGACGTTGAAGGGTTTCTCAATGCTGATCCATGGCAGTCTGTGGTTTCTTCAGTAACAGGGTTTTGCCTCAGGCCTAGGGAGGGCACCCAAGAGCTTTGACAGAATTCTGTCTTGTTGTTGGAATCTCATGAGTCACTTTGGTCAACAGCTCAGTGAGGGAAGGAACCAGTGGTTGGAACCAGGGGTTATCAGGCTGCTCTAATTATTCACAGGCTTAAACTCTGTCCCCTACTAATCATGGCCCCTCTTGCCAGTGGACGCTCACTACTTTCTCAACAGGTTACAGTATGCTCATAAGGATTTTATGTTTTTGAACCTAATATGGTTTACCCTCATGCTTAAGCCATTCCCTTCCCCCCATCCCTTAGCCCACATTCATAACATCACACTTCTTTCTACTAGTCTGCATAAAGAAAACGGTTATCCTGGTTAAGTACCACATATGAGGGAGAATATGCGACGTTCTATTCTCTGCTCTTTTGAGTGATCACTTAGTAAGATCTGCTTGAAGTCAGACCATTTTTTCTTAAATTTCGATATTTCATTTTTCCTTTCAGTTGAGTAAAATTCCATCGTATAAATATACCACAGTTTCTCTGTCCATTCCTCCATGGATGGGCATTTAGGCTGATTCCAATTCTTGGCTATTATGAATTGAGCTGCTACAAATATAGTTGTACAAATGTTTCTGCGTCGAGATGTGACATCTTGTGAATAGATGCCTAGAAGAGGGATAGATGGGTCCATTGGAAGGATTATGTCCATTCTGTTCAGAAGTCTCCACACTGATTTCCACAGTGGTTGAACAAGTTTGCATTCCCACCAGCAGTGAATGAGGGTTTCTTTTTCCCCCCGCATCCTCGCCAGCAACGATTGTTGTTAGTTTTCTTTATGATTGCCATTCTGACAGGGGTAAGGTGGTATCTCATTGTCGTTTTGATTTGCATTTCCCTGATGCTTAAGGATGTTGAGCACTTTCTTAGGTGAGAAAAGGCCATTTGTGTTTCCTCCTCTGTGAATTCTCTGTTGAGATCAGTGCCCCATTTTGTGAGGGGTCAGTTTGCTTTTTTGTTATTAATTTTTTTGAGTTCTCTGTAAGTTCTGGAAATTAGGCCTCTGTCTGAGTTGTAGCTGGCGAATATCATCTCCCAGTTTGAAGGGGGTCTATTGACTTTGAGAACAGTGTTTTTGTCTGTACAGAAGCTTTTGAGCCTGATCAGGTCCCATTGATTAAGTGACTGTTGTACTTCCTGGGCTTCTGGAGATTTCCTTAGGAAGTTGTTCCCTACTCCTATCTCATGTAGGGTTCCTCCTACTTTTTCTTCCAGGGTGTTCAGGGTTACAGGCTTGATATTGAGGTCTTTGGTCCATTTGGAGTTGATCTGTGTGCATGGTGAAAGGAGTGGGTCTATTTTCATTTTTTTACACGTGTTTATCCAATTTGTACAGCACCATTTGTTGAAGATGCTGTCTTTAGCCCAGCTTACATTGCTGGCACCCTTGTCAAAGATTAAGAAGCTGAATTTACTTGCATTAAAGGCTGGGCCTTCAATTCTATTCCACTGGTCAGACTGTCTATTTTTCTGCCAATATCATGCTGTTTTAGTTACTATGGCTTTGTAGTATGTTTTAAAATCAGGTATGGTGATACCTCCTGCATAGTTTTTTTTTACTCAGAATAGTTTTAGCTATTCGAGGTCTCTTACCCTTCCAAATAAATTTGGAGATTATTTTATCTATGTCTGTGAAGAAGGAGTTTGGGATTTTTATTGGCATTGCGTTGAATCTGTAGATTGCTTTTGGCAGGTTTGCCATTTTTATTATATTGATTCTCCCTATTTATGAGCATGGAATATCTTTCCATCTTGTCACATCCTCCTCTATTTCCCTCTTGAGTGTTTCAATGTTTTCCTTAAATAAGTCTTTCACTACCTTGGTTAGTGATATTCCCAGGTATTTGATTTTGTTTGAGAATATAGAGAATGGGACAGTTTCTCTGATGTCTTTTTCTGATTGTTTGTCTTCTATATATAGAAAGGCTACTGATTTTTGTATATTAATTTTGTAGCCTGCCACTCTGCTGAAGGCATTGATCACCTTCAGGAGATTGCTGATACTATTCTTTGGATCTGATATGTATTAGATCATGTCTTCTGCAAAGAGGGAAATTTTGTCTTCTTCCTTTCCAATTTGTATCCCTTTTATGCTGTTCTCCTGTCTTATCGCTTGTGCTAGAACTTCAAGCACTATGTTAAAGAGAAGTGGTGAGAATGGACACCCTTGTCTTGTTCCTGAGTTAAGCGGGAACTCCTTGAGTCTTTGTCATTGAGGATGATTTGTGCTTTAGGAGATCTGTATATTGCTTTTATCATGTTGAGGTATAGACCATCTATGCCTATTCTTTCTAGGGTTTTGAACATGAAGTGTTGTTGAATTTTGTCAAAAGCCTTCTCAGCATCAATTGAGATGACCATGTGGTTTTTGCTGGTGAGTTTGTTAATATGGTGAATTATATTTATTGATTTTTGTATGTTGAATCAACTCTGCATCCCTGGGATGAAGCTGACTTGATCAGGATGAATTATAGACTTGATGTGGGTTTGTATTCGGTTTGCTAGGACTTTGTTTAGGATTTTTGCATCCAAGTTCATCAGGGATATGGGTCTGTAGTTTTCTTTTTTTGTTACATCCTTGCCTGGTTTTGGAATTAGGGCGATGGTAGCTTCCTAAAAGGAGTTTGGGAGCCTACCCTCTTTTTCTATGTCCCTGACAAGCTTCAAAAAGAGAGGTTTCAGTTCTATGATGAAGGTTTGGTAGAATTCAGCTGAGAAACCCTCTGGTCCTGGACTTTTCCCTTTCGGGAGGTTCTTGATTACCGATTCAATATCTGTGATTGTTATCAGATTGTTTAGGATCTTTATCTGCTCTGGTCTGAGCTTTGGAAGTTGGTAGGTGTCCAGGAATTTATCCATTTCATCCAGGTTCTCTAATTTTGCGGAATAGATATTTTGCTAGTATGACCTGATAATTCTTGCAATCTCATCAGGATCAGTTGTGATTTCACCCTTGTCATTTTTAATTTTGTTAATTTGGGCCTTCTCAGTTTTTTGTTTGATTAAATTGCCCAGGGGTTTGTAGATCTTATTGACTTTTTCAAAGAATCAACTCTTTGGTTTTTCTATTTTTTCAATTGTTTTCTTTGTTTCCAATTCATTAATCTCAGCTCTGATGTTAATTATTTCCTTGCGTCTCGAGATCCTAGGGTTAGATTTTTCCATCTGTTCTAATGACCTTAAGTGTGAGGATAGTTGGTTGATTTGAGACTTCTCTGTCTTTGTTATGAAGGCATTTAGTGCAAAGAATTTCCCCCATAGAACTGCCTTCATTGTGTCCCACAACTTCTGAAAGGTTGTATCCTCATTATCATTTGTTTCTATGATGTTCTGGATTTCCTGTCTGATTTATGGCCCAGTATATGGTCATGTTTGGAGAAAGTTCCATGTCCTGCTGAGAAGAATGTGTACTATGTTTCCTTTGGGTGGAGTGTTCTGTAGATGTCTGTTATCCCTAGTTTATCTATGGTGCCATTTAGCAGCTTGATTTCCCTGCTAGTCTGTTGTTTGTACGATGTGTCTAGGGATGACAGTGGAGTGTTAACGTCTCCTGCTATGATGGTGTTGGCATCTATATCTGCTTTATTTTTGAGTAATTAATGCCTAATGAACTAAGAGGCCTTTGCATTAGGTACATACATATTTAGTATAGTGATGTCTTCTTGTTGTATTTTTCCCTTGAGGAGTAGGAAGTGTCCATCCTCGCCTTTTTTTATTGCTGTTGGTTTAAAGTCTATTTTGTCAGATATTAGAGTAGCCACACCTGCTTTTTTATTTTTCCCACATGCCTAGTAAATTGTTTTCCACCCTTTTACTCTCAGTAGGTTACTATCTTTAGCAATAAGGTGTGTTTCTTGAAGGCAATAGATGGAAGGGTCCATTTTCCTAATCCAACCTACTATCCTGTGTCTCTTTATAGGAGAGTTGAGTCCATTTACATTCAAAGTTATAACTTTGAGGTTTGCCATGTTGTAGAGAATACGGAGGTTGGTATCTGAGCTGTTGTTGCAATCTCTTTTGTGTTACCTTGCTTGTTTTCTGTTCCTTTCCTTGGGTTGGTTGTTTGTTTCGTATGTATGGGATATCTCATGTAGTATCTTTTGAAGGTTTGAAGGTTTGGCTTTGTACTCAAGTAATTGTAAAGCTGATTAGTCTCGTGGAATACTTTAATTCCTCCATCAATTATGATGGATAACTTTGCTGAGTAGAGTAGTCTAGGTTGGAATCCGTTCTTCGTTAGGCCTAGAATCGCTTTGATCCAAGCTCTCCTGGCTTTTAAGGTTTCTATGGAGAATTCTGACCTGATTCTGATGGGTTTTCCTTTATATGTGAGTTTCTTTACTCTCATTGCTCTGAGGACTCTCTCTTTTTCCTCAATGTTTGGCTTTGTAACTAAGATATGTCTTGGAGTGTTCCTCCTTTGATCCAATTTGTTTGGGGTCCTTCGTATCTGGATTATCTCTTGCCAAGTATGGGAATTTTTCTTGAATGATTCTGTTGAAAATATTTTCAATGCCCCTAGTTTGGTTTTCTTCTCCTTCTGGGATACCTATGATCCTGAGATTAGGTCTTTTTATGGTGTCCCACATTTCCCTTGAGTCTTGTTCACTTGCTCTTTTTAATTATGTCAGGGTTCTCATTTCTCTCGAATTCTCCTTTGTTCTGTCTCCCATGTCTGAGGTTCTGTTTCCCAGTGATTAATCCTGTTGGTAAGAGATTTTAGGGATGTTCTTATTATCTCAATATGGTTTTTGTTTTCTGAAACTTCTTTTTGGGTTGCTTCTATCATGATGTTGAGATGTGATTTCATTTCCAGGTTTGATTTCATTATTTCTTCCTTACAGTCATTCTTATATTTGCAGATATCTTCAGTTAATTTGGAAAGCTGGTTTTTGATACCTTCAGTTTGCTGGCTTGCGTTTAATTCTGATATGTCTCTTCTGATATCCATTGGTTCTCCTCCATTATATTTACCCTGGTGGCAAAGCTAATAAGCTGACTTTGTACCCTTTCAATATGTTGGTCCTTCTTTTCTTGCATGACTAAAATTAAGTTCCCCTTAGGATCTGTGCCAGTATGGTCAGGGTTTATGTCTTCCTGGGCCTGCCTCTGCTCTCTCCCTTTAGTTGTGTTGTTGATATCATTTGGCGTGGTTTCCTCATCCCTAATATTCTTACGTCGAGGTCTACCCATTTTGATTCCACTTGAGGTGGTTGGTGGGATGCCTATGAGATATCTGAGTGCTGGAAAGGGCGCCTCGGACCCTGGCGCGGGGGTTGGAAGTGGAGCCCAAGTGGTTTTGAGCCCTGGTGCGGCGACTGGAAGCCCGGGCAGCTATGGCCCCTAGGTGGGGGCTGGAATCCCTGGCGGCTTTGGCCTCGTGGTGGCAGCTGGAATCCTGGGCGGCTCGGGCCCCAGGGGGCAACTGGAATCCCGGGTGGTTTGGAACCCGAGTTGGTGGCTATGAGCCCAGGCAGCTCGGGGCCCAGAGGGAAGGGGGGATGGCTGAAAGCTGGATGGTTCGGACCCTGGGGGCTCAGCTGGAATCTTAGGTGCCTGGTTTGCGGCCTTGAACCCTTGTGGCTCAGCTCCTGTCTGAGGTGGAGGATAGGAGCCCCGGCGGCCTGGGCTGGGCAGCTCAGGTAGCAGGGGAGTGGGACGGCTGGAATCCCATGGCGGCTTGAAGCCTGGGGGGAAGTGGGGGCGGCTGGAATCAGGGTGGCTAAGGCCCATCTAGGAGCCCGTTCCCCTTGGCCCCGGGAGTGGCTGGAACGCAAGCAGCTCAGATGGCAGGAACAGGAGCGGCTCGGACCCGGGAGCCATGGGAACACGAGTGGTTCGAACCTGGATTGGCGGGAATGGGAGTGGCCCGGGCCTGGGAGCAGGAGCGGCCCGGACCAGGAAGCCGCTGGAACGTGAGTGGCTCGAACCCAGAATCGGCAGGAACGCGAGTGGCCCATACCCGGGAGCAGGAGCGTCTCGGCCTGGGAAGCCGCGCGAACGCAAGTGGCTCGAACCCGGAATCGGCGGGAAAGGGAGTGGCTGGGACCCGGGAGCAGGAGCGGCCTGGACCGGGAAGCCGCGGGAATGCGAACGGCTCGGACTGGGAGCCACGGAAACAGGAGAGGCTCGAACCCGGGATTGGTGGTAACTGGAGTGGCCCGGACGGGAGCAGGAGAGGCCCAGACTGGGAAGCCGTGGGAACGCGAGCGGCTCGGACCGGGAGCTGCGGAGACGGGAGCAGCTCAGCCCACAGGAGCAGCTCCTGCCAGCTGGGTTTTTGCACTCACTGCCTCCAGTGTGCCCTTGAGATAGATTCAGGTTTCAGTCAGAAGATTCTGTTGCTGGAAGGTGACTGGAGTCGAGGACCTGGCTATTGCTTGCTTCCA
>PVHP010027500.1:0-23908 GCA_004024765.1 Zapus hudsonius | reverse complement strand
CTCTCTCTCTCTCTCTCTCTCTCTCTCTCTCTCTCTCTCTCTCTGTATCTCTCTGCTTGAAAATGAATAAATAAAATATTTTAAAAAAGAAGAAAAAAAAGAATGGTCAATAGATATTTGTAAAAACGTTAAACATCTTTAGACATTTTAAAATTTATTTTCGTGTGTGTATGTGGGGGGCATGTTAGACTAAAGCCTTTTGCAACTGCAGAATGATCTTTAACTACAGAGCCATCAACATTTTTTGCATAAAGGATATGAGAATTTTAGTTGCTTTGTGATTCTATTTTACTCTAGTCAAAAGGGCTATCAAGAAAATAAACAACAAAAACTGCCAAATGCAGATATCAGGAAATAAGAAGTCTTACACAGTATTGGTGGCAGTGTAAATTGACGAGGTCACTGTGGAGATCAGGATGGTTCCTAAAAATTTAAAGTTAGAATTATCAGATGGCTTGGCTCCACCACTACAGGGTATATTCTCAAAGGACACTAAGTCCACATACCACAGAGATACTTGCACACCCATACTTCCTGCTTCACTATTCACGACGGCTAAGAAGTGGAACCAGAGTATAGGCCCATATACAGACAAATGGATAAATAAAATGTAATACACAATAGAATGTTTAAAATTTATTTATTTACTGTTAATATGTGGAAACACTGAACAAATCTTGTGTTGGAATCCCCATTTCACTCCTCTCTGTCCCCAATCCACTGAGAACCCTCCTCAATAAAATGTGCAATAGAACTTTATTTGACATAAAGGAAAATGAAATCATGACAGTTTCAGAAAGATGTACAGAACTAGAAAGTCATTATGTTAACTTGTTAAGTGAATAGACCATATTCAGAAAGACAAATACCACTGGTATTCTCTCAAATGTAAAATATAGATTTAAAAGTTAAATTATATACATATATATGTATATAGCACACATAAATGTAAATCTATAGGAGTAGAAAGTAGAAAGTAGAAAGAAATGTAAATCTGTAGGAGTGAATGTTGGGGAACAACATAGGGTAATGGAAAATGTTTGTCATGAAAGCAGAATAGTGGAATATTTAGGGGGGGAAGGGGGAGCAGCCAGAAGGGGTGAAAGCCTTCAGAGGAAGGCAGTGCTGGAAGCAATAAATCAGAAAAAAGCACACTGATACATAGGTAGGAAAATGTCATGATACCACGACTTTTTATATTGACTTAAAAATAACGAGGGCTAGAGGGATGGTTCAGTGGTTGAGGTGCTTACCTGCAGAGCCTTTTGACCCACATTTGATCCCCCAGTACCACTAAAGCCAGATGCTCAAAGAGGCACATGCTTCTGGAGTTTGCAGTGGCTGGAGACCATGGTGCACCAATTCTATTTCTCTCTCCCTGCAAATAAATAAAATACTTTAAAGAATGAAAAGTATTTGTTAAACATTTAATTGTTGTAGAAACCGAATACTGAAGCTGTTTTATATAAAAATCATCATAAGATTGAGATTTCAGTGGAGAATACACTAAAGGACAAATCAACATTTTAAACTCAGTATATAGTAGACGGTGAGAAGAACAAATCAGTAATTGATAGTAGCTATGAGTGGGGTTAGCTTTGTTATGGTGACAAGAATATTTCCATGCAGCAAATGACATTTGAGCAGAAAATTGAGAAGAACCTCATATTAGTTAGGGTTCTCTAGAAGAACAGAACCAAAGAATGAATTGTAGTAAAAAATGGGGATTTGTTGGATGAGCTCACAGCAGTCCCATAATAGTAGTCTAGGAATACTACAGTCAAGAATAATACAGTCAAGGAACCTGTAGCTGCTCAGTCCACGTGGCTGGATGCCTCAGCAGTCCCAATCCAGCACTGAAGGTCTAAAGGCTTCCTGGGGAGCGGCTAGTCTTCAGTTCAGGCTGGAAGGCTGAGGAAACTTCGTTCCAATGCCAACGAAGAGATGCATGACAAGCACCAGAAGCAGGTCAGGTAAGGGGTGAGAGAGGTTTCCTTCCCCTTTATGTAGCCTTAGGGCAGGATCTTGCTACTCTTTCCCAGAATTGACTTCCTAAGACTCTGGAATTTCCTTCCTGCACTGCCCTCACAGGAAGGGATATGGAGTGGATTGATCCAGGTGTCCCCGACAAACAAATGAATGTGTTCTGATTGATTGATCCTCAGCTGATGGCTATTTGGGTTTTACAACCTTGCTGGAGCTGTGTTGTTGGGGGCGGGCTTATGGGGGTTATAAGCCAGCTTCCCCTTGCCAGTGTTTGGCACACCTTCCTGCCACTGTTTGCAGTGCTGTGGTGGAGGTGATATCCACCCTCTGCTAATGCCATTGTTTTCCCTGCCATGATGGAGTCTCCCCTCAAGTCTGTGAGCCAATATAAAACCATTCCTCTACAAGCTGCCGTTTGGTTGGGTTCTTAGTTGAAAAAGTTGACTACAACAGGATGTTTGTTTCTAGCTCCCCTGAGCCTCCTTACATCCTACCCCCTTCTGACAGGATGCCTTCCTATAAACAACCTCAGTGACCCACCCAAGATTACTAAACAGGTCAAGTTAACAATAAAATTTAACCACCACAGACCTATTGGTGCCAGACAGTGAGGAACAAGCTACTTGATGCAAAGTAGCAAATTCAAGATTGAAATAATTTCAGGAAAAAAATGTAGGTACAACACTTGAAGTCCATTACAGATGTGTACTTCAGGCATTTGTTTAAGTAGGAAAACACATGGAAAGGAGTGTTCAACCATGGTATCACTTCAACTAGTTTATTGGTAAAGAGAGTTTCCACTACCTGATCACTTATTTGTGTATTTTTTTAATGATCAATGAAATTCAATGGGAATATAAATTATTATAGCAATTTAAAAAGTATAGGGGTTCTTCAAAAACAAACTAAAATAGAACTATAATATGCTTTATCCATTCTACTTCTGGGCATATGTATCCAAAAGATTTGAAGTTGATATGATGGAGAGATATCTGCGTATCCATGTTCATTTTACTTTTTTTGTAGCAGCAAAGATGTAGAAGCAATCTAAGTATCTATCAGTGAAGGAATAGATGAAGATAATGAGACAAACGTGTATAGTGAAAGTCCATACAGCCTGAATAAAAGGAAAATTATGTCATATGTAAAATCAGGAATGACAACGGAGGACATTATGCTAGGTGAAATAAGACAATAACAGAAAGACATTACTATGCAAACTCATTTATATATGGAATCAAAAAATATCTTGAAACAGAGAGTAAAAAAGTACTTGGTAGAAGCCATGTGGAAGGGGGCTGGAGAGATGGCTTAGCCGTTAAAGAGGCCACGAGTAAGGAAGCACAGTGGGAAAAAGGAGATGTTAATCAAAATTTATAAAGTTTTAGTTAGACCACAGAAATGACTTCTGGGGGACCACTGCAGTGCCTAATGAACTCATTTAATATGTTGTGCATATAAAAATGGCTAAAGATAGTTTTAAAGTTCTCATAAATAAATAAAAATATATCAGCTAGGTGAAAGATGAGTCCACTATATTTAAATATTTTATAATGTACCCTATATCAAAATATGATCCAGAACCTCAGAAACTCTCACCAACCTAGCAATATTTGTCTCAATTGACCAATAATAATCCCACTCTCCGCTGGAGACTCTGTTTGTATTTTTCAGAAAGCAACAAGAACCAGAGACAACAGAACTCCACCAAATGGGCCTGATTTGACAGGGGACACCCAAGCAGGAGATGATCCATGTAGAGCCCTAACAAACCTCTAAGGAAGTGGGATGATGAGCAAAAGATCTATTCCCACAGCAAGGCAAATAACCTAGGGAAGGACAATGGAGAGAGGCACCAAGGGTGCCCAAAATTGTCCAAAACACAAATTTAGAGACTCTTACAAAGTTAATAACTATGCAAAATTTAAATTCACCCACTATGACTCAGGGAAATTTGCGGAAGAGGGGAAAGAAAGAATGTAAGAGTCATGGGGGCGAATAACTAATGCATAAAAGGGAATGTTATCATGGATTCAATGGCTTTATCTAATAGCCTATGATACTGAGCATATTGTTTGTATATATATATATATATATACAAATATATATATATAATTTTAAGTCAATAAAATGTTAAAAAACCCTCTGATCATCATACTATATGCTGAAAAAGCATTTGACAAAATTTAATAAATTTTCATAATTTTGGCAAGAGAGGAGCCACCACAGTCATATCGTGGAGGATCCATAGGGAACCCAGCAGACAATGACAGATGAACAAGGGACCTATAACTACAGCCATTCAATCAACACAGGATAGGCCAATGAGACAGAAACCAAGGATTTGCGACACAAGGACCCCTAAACTCGCAACATTAAGGCAGCCTTAATACCCACCATGACTCATGGAACTGAGCAGAAGAGGGGGCGGAAAGATTGTGCGTGCCATGGTGGGGGAGACTGTCCAGAGACATGGCACCCATCAGTAACAACACACTTGGGCCAGGAAGACTGGGCTGAGTACTAGGCTATCCAGGATCCCTTGCCACAAGGACTAATACAGACAGCCCACGGAGGAGGATATCCAACTGATCAGGGAGGGGAAGGGGGGAATTGGAGAATTTGGGATAACAACTCATGGTTTGCCCACTAAATAATGTAACTCATTATGGACAATAAATTTATATTAAAAAAACTCTAAGCAAATCACATATAGAAGCTATGTACCTCAATATAATAGATCATATATGACCAGCACACATCTAACATTACACCCAACGGTGAAAAAACTGAAATATTTTTCTGTAAGATCAGGAATGAGACAAGAGTGCATACATTCTATTTCTACTCAACAAAACATCGGGGGTTGGAGAGATGGCTCAGCGGTTAAGGCACTTGCCTCCATTGCCTGAGGCCCCTGGTTCAATTCCCCAGTACCAACATAAACCAGACCCACAAAGTGGTGGCCCTCCTGGTTCTCTCTCTCTCTCTCTCTCTCTCTCTCTCTCTCTCTCTCTCTTTCTCTGTATCTCTGCTTGAAAATGAATACATAAAGTATTAAAAAAAAGAGGAAGGGTTTATAAATGAAAACATTAAAAGAATGGAGAAAGATTTAAAAATCAACTAGAATATGGGAGGGCCTCCCATGTTCATAAATTGGCAAAGTTAACATAAAATTTCTAATGATCTACAGATTAAATATACTATCCATCAAAATTCTAATCATATACTTCACAAAACTAGAAAAAGCAATCTTAAAATTTATATGGACATACAAAGACCCCAAATGGCCTCAGTAATCCTGACTAGAAAGAACAATGTTGAAAGTATCCCAATACCTAATCTCAAATTACAGTAGAGAGCCATAGTAACAGCATGGCGTTGGTACAAAAATAGACATGTAGCGCAATAAACCTTTGATAGTGTTCAACATCCTTAGTCTAATTAAAACTGCTTTAAGACTCCATCTCACTCCAGCCAGAATGTCTGGCATCAAACAACAAATGCTGGAAAATGTGAAGAAAAAATTCTTATACATTACTGGTGGAAAGGTAAACGGATATTGTCATTATGGAAAATCTGCCAGTTGTGGTGGCACACGCCTGTAGGATATTGCTGGAAAATCACCCCACTGGATCTGGAAATTAAGCCAGCTCCCAAATTGTTAGCCTGTATAGCGCTGGAAGGTGCTACAAGAGCTACCAGGGGAAATTGGTCAATTATATTTGGAGAAAGCAGGGGACACAGCTATACAACAGTGACCGATGGTCTGAGAAAGCAGAGAACACTGCAAATAAGGCAGAGACCAGCAAGGCAAGAAGCACTCACCTGTGCAATAGTGGCACTTAACCTAGGTGGGTAATCAATTGCTCTCTGATTGGCTATGAGATATTCTCAGTGGCAAGGAATCCTTAGCTGGAACTGGGATCCAAGGCAAATTCTTATGGACACCAAAACCCAGACTCCAAGGGGAAGCCCCCACTAACCAGGGGCCTACAGAGAGGCTACACTCATCAAAATCTTGCCAAATTAAAAACGTTTATCCCATTTCACCTATACTGATCTCACTCTCTCTTGGAGATTATGTTTGTATTTTTCAGAAAGCCAGTGAGAAAAACAAAACAAAACACAACCCCCCAAACCAACCAACAAACAAACAAACAAACAACCTGGCTACTGCTTGCACAATTCATAGCCCTCGATCCCATGGAATGGTCCAACAGTCCCACTGAGAGGTCCCCTCGTGGATTGGGAGCATGAAGGAGGGAAATGGGGGTACCAACACAAGACTTGCTCATGCAGTATTTTTACTTATTAACAATAAATAAATCAATTTCAAAAAAAGCAAAAAATTGAACTACCACTCGACTGTGATATATGAGTCCTTATATAACTTTAAGAAAATGAAATGACATTTTCAGGAAAGTGGGTAGAACTAGAGATCATTGTATTTATTGAAATTAGCCAGACTCAGAGTGACACATATGTGTTTTCTCTTATATGTATTCATGTATGCACATTCCCATTTATGTCATAAAACTTGTAAGGCCCATGAGGAGGAAAGGATCTTAAAGGGAGTAAGAAAGGGAAAAAGAGGGATACTTGAATACATGTGAAATAAAAGCAGAAATGAGAGAAGTGAGGATGAGTTGGGAAAAGAAAGAAACCAGAAAAGAGGGGGCAGAGCACATAGTAAAAGGCAGTGGAGGAGAAAAATACTTAAGAAGAAAGTGTATTGATATGTACATTTGAAAGTGCCACAATGAACCCCATTATGTTGTCTGTCAACTTGAAAATTAAGAGTCAAATTAAAAAGTAATTATTATTTACTAAATTGAGCAATATATTAATGATAAATTGTAGAATTATTTGTAGAAATTGATAAGCTCAATCTAAAAAAATTAATATGTATTGACTGCCAGCTGCAAATAGGAAGATAGTTTTAGAAATTAGCAAAGTTTGATTATATGTTGTAAAAATTTCAAAACTTTTACATTTGCAATAGTCAAAAATACGTTCTTTTCTCTATCATTCTTATGTCATACCTAAATTCTCTTCTGTCCCCAAATAAAAATATTCTTTTCTTACATTCATCTCTAGAAATTTAATTTTTTTGCATTTATCTTTATGACACAATTTGAATTAATTTTATTATATGGTATAAGGTAAG
Organism: Zapus hudsonius; assembly: GCA_004024765.1. Lineage (NCBI taxonomy): Eukaryota > Metazoa > Chordata > Mammalia > Rodentia > Dipodidae > Zapus > Zapus hudsonius. The sequence continues at coordinate 16,752 of PVHP010027500.1, read as the reverse complement.
AGCCAATGAAGTTTTCTTTCCCTGTACATTTGAAATAGTTCCACTAACAATTTTTGGTCCACATGCTGATGGGCCCACTACCAGGGCCCTGGTAAACGTGGAATCTCTAGGATCTCTGGATGAGCACTTTGTCTCCAGTTCTATAAGGCTGCTGCTGGGATGCAGGTGCACCTCAAGATCTTCGGATGTTGGTTCACTTATCAAAATGTGAATGATTTTTCCTGCTCAGAATAGTTTTGCTTCTGTTTTCATGTCATATGAACACATGGGATTTTATCTAGCTCTAAAAATTGGAAGAAATACAAATGAGAGAATACATGAAAAAAAATGTGAATGAACAGGCATGGCTTCCCATGGATCCCTAGGAGGGCTCTTACTGAACCACGGGGTGAGTCCCCCCACCAGGCAATATTGTCACAGTGTGAGAGATGCTGAGAATGAATCAAAGGACTGTTCCAAGAGTCTACAGTTGAGATGAAACTAAGATCATCAGCTCTGTCTATTGTCAAAAATGGATATATCTCTGAAAGGAATTTGGCTCTGTTCTTGAATACTTTGAGACAAGTTTGGGCTCACTCACAAGAACATTTCAAGATCCACTGTGAGGTCTAGTTTGGTGGGTAAAACAGTAAGGGGAAAATATTTGGATGGCTTTTTTTTTTTGTTGAAGAGCATCATCAATTGTGGGGCAAGACAATCTTAGAGGAGGTATTTAGTAAATGTCTGGAGCAGAAAGTACAGGAGTTTGAGAATTGCAGGGCAGGCAGGGATAAGTATGTGACACAAAATAACACATTCAGATACTGTTCTGTCTAGGCTTTGTCAAAAGAGCTGTCGGAATGATAGGTACCTTGTTGATTCTTAAGCCATGGGAAGGAATGTGGGTATAAGGATGACTCGCAGGAAGTAATAAACGGACTTTACTTATTATCTGCTGTGTGTAGATGCTCACTTCCCTCAGAGGAGCTACTTAAATTGTTTTATGGAGGGAAGGTAAGGAAGAGGTCTGAAAAACCTGATACAAAGTAATCATAGAGAATTCTAGAATCATTTTAATTTTTTTTTTAGCAAGTCAAAGTAACAGTTTAATTCTTGGTTATACTGTCCTTCAATTCTAATACTCCTCTTCAATTTTATTTTAATTAGAAATTACTCATATCATCATACTAACTTCAATAAGCTACATATATTTTTAGTTCTGAATGTTACATATACTTCTGGGAAACCCAGAAATATCTCCTTCACTTTCTGTAAACAAGTGAAAAAGAATTATAAAAAATACCATGCTATGTATATGTCCCCTGGGGAGGGCCAGACAGGCGCTAATGAATCACCTAGTTCCATGAGTCATTTCTGTACCACAGATCCAAGGGACAAGCAGTAATAGCTCTGGAGGATTTTGCATGTTTGATGAGAGCCTTCTTTTCTCTCCCAGGTTGCACACAGACCCCATCTTTACCCATCTGCACATGCTTTATGCTTCTTGACTAGTGAGGACATTTAATATTTAATATTGTTGCATATTATAGCACCCAACGATTTGTGACAGTAAATGGAATCCATCCACTTCACAGAGCCCTCTTTGGAACTCAGGGTCAATACTGATTCCAAATGGTAAGTGCCAGATTCACAGACTGTTTTGTTAAGATGGATTAGCTCAAAAAACTTTGAAAATTTGAAACTGCTTTACCAGGTTGTTTCTTCTGATTTTCCTTTCCTGTGACAGACAACATCATGATCACCCTAAAACAGTTGAGACAAGGAGAGGGCAGTCAGAGGAGAGTGTCTAATTTAGGATGAAAATGTTCACAGTCCTATCTCCTCTCCTGATGGTCACAGGTGACTGATGAAGGAAAAGATATTTTAATGGTCAATGTCCCTGAACTATGTTGTCAAACATTAATGAATGCTAGTGGAGAACTCCACACCTTAAGTTTCCAATGGAGATGAAGAGAAGGGAGCAATTACTCTATATATTATATTTTTGATTGTATATTTCAGAGCCAAGGAGATGCATACAACTGTACCTTCTGTCTTAATTTGGATTAACTACAAATTTGGATTTATTTCACCTTGCATGCTGAAAGTAAAATTATACTTCTCTTTAAAACGTTAGGTAATTGAAAAGTTGCAAAAAGTACATTTGAAAAGCTGCAAACCTACACTTTTACGGTGTCATGTCCTTTAATCTCACAACAAAGCTACAGTAGGAACACAATTAAAAGTAAAAATAAGAAAAAAACCTGACAAAGAGATAATGTATTATGTGCTTATGTCCCAGGACCTGCATTCTTGGATTTCATTGTCTGTGACTCTGCAGTCAGCACTCAGTGATTACAGCCTCACCATGAGAACAGGGTGGTCGCTCTGAACTCTGCTGAATTCAGAAGGCAAAGAGTAGAAGACCCGCTTAGAGATTGCCTCAGTTTTCAGACTGAAGCATGTTCAGAGTTGGAAGAAAAAGACAATTTCAAGCACCTTTTACCACTGAGCCTTCTCTCCATCCCTAAAGAAAACAATTTCAAAGGGCATAGAAAACATACAACAGGTGGAATATTTATTGAATATTATAACTAATGATCATGGGAAAAATCATATACAGAGAAATAGTAACCTCTTCAAAATGCAGGCAAGAACTCATCAAGTTAATGAATAAAGGGGAACAATCTGGTTTAGTTATTTCAGTACCACAATCTTTAGTGATAAGCATGGAACACCCTATTTTTTTCAATGATTGCCTTTAGAAAAATAGATGAGAATGGAATTACTCTAATTTGTCATATTGTGTCATGTGATTTCCATGATACCTGATCCAATTTCTGAGATTCTTATTTCTGATAGTTATGAGTTGTGAAAGGTAAATATTTAAAAGAAAAAGTAATCAATTAATTGATGTCCATTCTATTTCCTCAGTGTAATATCTCACAGATCTCACAAATTGTGAGGACTTATAATGTAAACCAATTCTTATGTTCAATGTAAAATAAAATATCAGTTTTAAAAATATGTTGAATCCAGGGATGATGGAACACCCTGTTATGAGAAGACTTGGGAGGCTGAAGCAGGAGGATTGGAAGTGTGAGACAAGCCTGGTTACATAGTGAGACTCTGCCTCTAAAAGATCTCACGGTTTCTCCACATATAATGTTTTAAAAGGTATATTAAAACAAAAGGGGAAAATACATAGAAATAAATACAGCAAATATCTAATGATTGACAGATGTGATAGATGCTACATTTTAAAGGAATATTTCTTTTGAATCTTCAAGTGAATTCTACCCATCATTGTTATATAATTTTCATTTAGAACTAAACCCAGCCATAATCTTTAAGATTGTTATTACACTATATATGAAGCCTTTGTTTTCCTTGTCTGTGAACCTTGGTTTCTGGACAGGGACCATAATTTATGATCATTCTTGGTTCACAAAAGCCTATTCACTTTGCTAATCATACATATTTTTAGCAATGTTTTTCAAGCGTTTTTTTTGCCAAGCACTGTGTATTTGTAATACAACCATAAAGCAGATATTTATGAGAATATATGCTAATTAAGGTGAATGGAAAGTAAACAAGCAATCAACCAAAATCTAGCATAGTACCAACAATGATAACTGAGACATCTGGGAAAGGAGACTTCTTCAACACCAAGAAGGATTAGCAGATTCACCCTTAGCATACAAGAAAGATTTGTGAAAATATAATCTTGGAGGATGGGGATAAATGGCCCAGAGAAGTGACAGCTGGGTCAGTGTGAGTGGTGGATGAAATCATTCAAGAGATAAAGTCAACTTCTGGGAAATGCCAGAAAGGATGCTGTGTGCTGTGAGTCTGAGGTGATATTTCAACACAAAGAAAGAGGTTTTTTTTTTCATGTTGTACTTTTTATTGAAAGAGGACACAATGGCATATTTTTTGTAAATTATAAGAGGAAAATAGTGAAATATTGTAGGTAAATACTATGAGTGAAAAAAGATGAAATAATATTTGAAAAGAAATGGTAGGCAAAATTAATAGGGTTTTATTAGATGTGGCGAAACCAGGAAGGCAGAACTCGGAAGGCTCTCAAGTTGCAGACATGAGATTCTGCAACATGTAGTGTTCTTTTCAAGACATAAATTATAGGCAAATTATGTTGAGTAGATGAAAATAAAGAATGTAGTCTTTAAGAGAACAATTTGTGATGAAATGCAAAACTAAGATTTAATGAATTAACATAAAACACACCTCAATTCTAATTTCAAAAAGTTTAGTTTTTAATTTAGTTTAAGTTTCTTAATTGAAAATCATACTTTTTCATGATTTAATTGTTAAAATAGGAAAATAAAAATAAAGAGAAATTTAAAAAAATGACAGTAAAAATGGGTGATATGGTTGAGTCTTGTTAAGGGAAGACTGTGTGAGATGTGGAATTTTCTAGGTCTTTGAGCATGCTGGGAATCTCAATCGATGATTGAAATTACAAAGCTGGATGTTGGAGAGATCTTCTTGGGCACAAAGGATTGAAGGGCACTTTATAATTATTGCATGAAGAAGACTATAAATAAGATGGAAGAGGGTAAGATTATTGCCCTCATTTATTTTACAAAGAGGAAAGTAACAAATTTCCAATCTTGAAAAACACTGATATCTGCCAGGTGGTCAGAAGAGATTACTATGAATGAGTGTGAGGAATAATCTAAGAAAACAAAGAATGAGAACATTAAACAAATAAATATTCTCACTTTCCTCAACAGGAACAATTCACTCAAGAGATGGAGGTTGGAAACCACACCGCCGTGACAGAGTTCATCCTTTTGGGGTTAACAGAGGATCCTACACTTCGAGTCATGTTCTTTGTGATATTTCTAGGAATATATGCTGTCACTTTACTAGGCAATATTAGTATAATCACCTTAATAAGAAGCTGTCCCCAGCTCCACACCCCCATGTACCTGTTCCTTAGTCACCTGGCCTTTGTGGACATTGGGTTTTCCACATCAATCACTCCTATCATGCTTATTGGATTCCTTTCACATGGGATGGCCCTCCCTGTGGCTGGCTGTGAAGCCCAATTCTGTATTGCAGTGATGTTTGGGTCAGTTGAGTGCTTCCTGCTGGCGGCCATGGCCTATGACCGCTATGTGGCCATCTGCTCACCCCTGCTCTACTCCACAAGTATGTCCCCCATGGTCTGTTTCCTCTTAATTGGGGCTTCCTATGTGGGTGGCTGTGTGAATTCTGGAACATTCACTAGCTGTATATTGAGTCTGTCCTTCTGTGGACCAAATCAGATAGATCACTTTTTCTGTGATTTTCCCCCTTTGGTGAAACTTTCCTGCTCAGACGTCTCCGTTATTGAAATTATCCCCTCCATCTCTTCTGGCTCCATCATTGTGGTCACAGTGATTGTCATCGCTGTCTCCTACATCTACATCCTCGTCACCATCTTGAAGATGCCCTCCACCGAGGGTCGTCACAAGGCCTTCTCCACCTGCACCTCCCACCTCACTGCGGTCACTCTCTACTATGGGACTGTTACCTTCATTTATGTGATGCCCAAGTCCAGCTATTCAACTAAGCAGAACAAAGTGCTGTCTGTGTTCTACACAGTAATCATTCCCATGATGAACCCCCTCATCTATAGTCTGAGGAACAGAGATGTAAAGGCGGCCCTGAGAAAGGCAACCCTCCGAATGTATTGATAGATTTTATTCTTTGAATGAGAGAAACCTTTACCCATGTCACACAGGATATACTGTATGGTGTTTAACAGATTGCTTAAATTAAAATCCCACTTCTTTTCACTAATACCTTTATACTCTTGAGTATACTTGGAGAGGACCTAAATAAGTAAAAAATAGTAATGATTGTTGCTACTATGGAACTTTTGTAGATGTCACGATATTTTCTTTGTTTCTTTGTTCCTTCCTTTCTTCTTTCTTTCTTTCTTTCTTTCTTTCTTTCTTTCTTTCTTTCTTTCTTTCTTTCTTTCTTTCTTTCTTTCTTTCTTTCTTTCTTCTTTCTTCTTCATTTAGCAAACAATAAATTGCAGTAGCTACTTGTAAGTACCCTTTCTAAATGTATTACATATATGAACCTGCTGATCCTGACAACCACTTAATGAAATGGCATCATTATTTTTATTTTTCAAAAAAATTATCTGGACAGACAAAATTAATTGCTAATAGATTTTTAAAGAAATGTAGATGTGAGATCCACACTTGAATCTACAAACTGAGTTTACAGTATACTTTGGCGTCTACATTTAATTTTTAAAAATATTTTGTTTATTTATTTGAGTCGGGGGTGGGAAGGGAAAACACACAGGCATACTAGGGCCTCTTGCACTGCAAATGAATTCCTGATGTATGCGCCAGTTTTTGCATGTCTTAACATAGGTACTGGGGAAGTAAACCCTGTGCTATCTGGCTTTACAAGCATATGCCTTCTACCAATGAGGCATCTCTTCAGCCTTAACATTTAATTTTCATAGTAGGAGGCTGAGGATGTGGTTCAGTGGTTAAAAGCCCTTGCATAATTTTTATAATGAACCTGTGATGCTGACAATACAAATTACCCCAATTTACAGATGAGAAAACGAAGGCTTAGAGAAATTACGTAGCTTATACAGACAAATGAGGATTCAATCACTCTGATTTTATACTCCAGGCACTTAACACATCACACTGCAATCATTCCAATAACGTGAGCACTGTTATCATATAAAGGGTGCGTTCAGGGATTTTCAAGTCCAAGTTTGGACATTGCATCAATCTTTGGGACAAATATATTGCAAACATGTTATATTCTGTATGTAAACCAAAACAAAGGTAAGTAAAAAACCCAGATTGCTTTTCAGTTCTTAGGAAATCAGGCCTTGATATCACAATCAGATGATTTGTCTAAAATTCTAAACATACTTACACATTAATAACTTTAGATTATTGACATCATGTACACTTCGATGTGTACAGATTCACAAGAGCATTTATGATTTAAGTATTGCAGTTCCTGCCTTTAAAACAAGCAGTGAGGGTTCTATTGGTCTGGAGCTACAAAAAATTAGGTCTTTAAAACTTAGAAATATTGTCACAGATTGCATTATACATTTTTATTTACGTGTGTATATATATGTGTGGTTTGTGTGCATGTGTGTTCACATGTGTGGACACACTTGTGTGTGCAGGTGCATGTACATATGTGAACAGTACATTTTTCTTATGGAAACACGATTTCAATTAACATGATCACCTTGTGACTGAAAACACTGAAGAGAATGGCTTGAAAATTAGAAACTCCAAAGTAAATATCAAAACTATTGTTAATGATCTCTTAAACCAAGAGTTAGAAGTTATATTCTATGGCATGCTGAGGCTAGAGACATTAGAGTTTGGAGATATTTAAATATTCTAAGTATGTGAAAAACATTCATGGTCATAAAACTGAGACTTTATAATATTTTTCAGTAAAATATGCAAACAGAACTGAGGGCCAACAATGATAAATTAAACCCGAAGATATGAGATAATGTTTTGTGTTTTTTAAAACCATTTTAATATTTTTTAAAGTAAAATGAGAGTGTAAAAGTTAAATTCTAGTAAGGTATGGAAAGGACTTGTTACATAATGACATTTAGCATCGTGTACCTGCTCTCTCAGGCAGGGCACAGATGTCTGAATTTCCCCTTTGAGTGTTGACAGACCATTTCTCTTCCCATTCATGGTGAACAGAGCTGTAATCACAAAGAAAATCCTTATGAACTTATCAATATCTTCCTTGCCGCCACTGAAGCATCTTCTTACCCATAAGACTTTTCTCAGTGCTGTTGAAGACACTGTAACTTAACATGAAAATTTACTAAATATTTGTTAAACGCCAAGCATGTGCCAACACAGAAAAAAAAATCCATTGTCTGACCTCAATTAGTATATTGTGTAAAAACCATGTTGTGCCTTATAAACAAAAAATTTGGTAATACACATATAACACAGTAAGTACAGTGAGTAATAGTTGGCCAGAAGAGATGGTTGAATAGCATTTTCTATAAGCGAAAGCACCAAAATGTAGTTTTACAACATGGCTAGAGAAAGTAAGGGTGGAACAATGGAGAAGTGTCCATGTATAAGAAACAACACTAGAAAAGGACATCAGGATGAAAGTGTAGGTTGTGTGAGGAATTAAATTCATGAAGCATTAAGGAAGGGGTGGGGAAAAGACCTGGTGACAGATGGTATCCACTGGAAGCAGTACGCTGAAATCTATGAATTGCACCCGAAAATATGTTTTATGCACAGGGGAACTTCTGGAATGCTTTAGGTAGGGTAGAAAGTGCTAGATCTGATCAGATCACATTAACAACCAAGAGAAGTCTATTTGATGGTTGGACACCATTCCCATATTTCAGGAAATAGTTGACAAACATTTGCCCAGTCCTCACTCTCAGTTATCAAACTCTGGGGATATTCTCAGTTGATAAGATCTGCTAATAGCCATTGAGGGTGGAGCTATCTTTCCCTGTTCCCTTCCTTGCCTTAGCCAAGCCATTTGGCACTTACACCCTTGGGTTTGACCCCTTTGATGTCCACAACTTTGATGTCCTCCTGTGTGGCTGCCAAAATTGAGGCTTCCATACCCATGGATGTTCCTTGATCTCACTCTCCCATGGTAGCTCAGTTTTTATTTATGGGTTCTCTCTAAAGATGGTACCCAGAAGCTGCCCCTTGAGTCATACAGTATTAAAATGAGAGTTCTCTCTACTGCTGACCCCAGATAGAAGAATCACTTTCATAGCAAAACCTACAAATAGATTGGAGGCCTGTAAGAAAAGTAGGCTTGTCCTAATATTGGGACTGCCCACTTCTCACTTGGTTTCTCCTTCTCCTTCCTTCAGGCACCTGTGCAGATCAATGAGTGTTTGGTTTAGTATTGATGCATTGGCCATTATTTATTTTATTTTATTTAAAATGTGTTAAAGCTCTCAATATAAACCTGAAACAGTAAAAACATTAGAATAAAACATGGAGAAAATGTACTTGATGTTGATATTTTTAAATTTGACACCAAAAATTCAAACAACAGAATACAAACAAGTGGTCCCATATTAAGCTTAAAACTGTTTACGTATTAAAGGAAATAATACAAAAAAAGAAAGCAGCCTACAGACTGAGAGAAAATGTTACTAACTTATATCTGGTTAGGTTTAATATTCAAATAGATAAATATTATAGAACTCAGTAGAAAGAAAGCAAATAAATTTCAGATACTAAATTAAAAATTAACAAAGACCTGCATAGACATTTCTCTAAAGAAGACTTACAAATGGCTATGGAGTATGTGAAAAGTGCTAATCAATGTTGGTAATGATATGGGGAATTGGAATAAATTGAAAACTATTCCGACAGCCTCCATGGAATTCCAAAGAGGAAGATAACTAAGGACTTGTACAAGAGCTGCCAGAGTCCTCATTAGCTCCTGTCTCTACGACCAACAGCCTGGAGATTTTTCTCTACCCTTAACAGCCCTACTCTGCTCTGAAGCACTCAGCGAGACCCTACTCTTATCAGTTTACTCTCTTATATTGATTTTCTGCTAGAATAAGCTTCCCCTGGAAATGGAACTTAAACAGTATTGCTATTGCTCTTGCTTAAACACTATGCTATATTGTAGTTGTTTTACCAAAATACACAATTTAGATGTACGAACATTTCAAAAATGAAAAAAATTAATATAAATTTAAATGTGAAAATAAAGGATTTGACACATGAAGAAAATCCGAGTGACAAATGTCAGTGAAAGTACAGAGATCAGACTCCCTTATACACTGTACACAGTACTGTGGAGGTATTTGGTGCAGCCATAATGGAAACTGTATGTACACTCTTTAAATTACAAAAAAAAATACAATCATCATGTGACCCAGTGATTCCTTTTCAGGGTATAAACACAAGGAAACTTAATTAAAGAACTCATCAAGATAGATGATTCACTTTAACAATTTCATTCAGGGTAGCTAAGATATAGAAACAACTTAAAAGTCTGTAAATGAGAACTGTTTAAAGAAGTTAGGTATAAAGAAATTATACTTGACATAAGATTATTCAGCCTTAGTATTTTTTTCCATCTGTTCTAACATGGTTGAAATTTGAGGACATTATACTATGTAAAATAAGCCAGTCATGAAAGAAAGATATGGCATGGTATGTTATATGTAGAGTCATAAAAAAGTCATATGTGTAAACAAAGCATATGGGTGTCTAACAGGGAAAGGAAGCAAGGAGAATGGGAGATACAAGTCAAAGAAGACAGCAGTTAAACGGTCTACTCAGAAAGTTAACTTTGTGTTTGAATGTAGGAGTATAGCCAGAGGAGAGGAAGAAACTATTTTTAGGTTTCTAATCAGCGAATTGAATGATTTTCATTATGAGAAAGGAGTAGCTCTGTGTGGGAAGAGAGATGGGGAAAGATAAGAAAGTGTTGTAGATTTCTCAATATTGCAATATAAGAAATGTGTTTCAATGTAAGAAAATATTGTAGGCATCTGCAATAACGATATTTGCCCAAGAGAGTCCTAGCATGTGGCAGCTTTACTTCTTCCCTTCAGAAGTATGTTCTATTCATTCTCTAACCAGGTCTGGAACATTGCTGCTTATTCCAACAGAGGAAACAAATCATGTGAGTTGACATCAGAATTATAGGTAGCTCAACAATTTCTACTGTGGGTACCCTTTTCCATCCAAGGTCACAATCACAGGCCAGACATATAGACCAGATTTTTATAATAATAAATGCTCTCCTCAACAGCAAAACTTACTACAAGATAATAATCTCCAGTAAATTTACTGTTCATTGTACTTGGTCATTTCCTTTCAAAATGTATTCAATCAAGGCCTACAGTTATAATCCACATTTCAATATAAACTACTGTTGAAATGAATGCAATCTTAAAATTTTGAAAGTATAGGAACCAACCTATAACACATAGCAACTCTTTTTTTTTGTTTTGGTTTTATTTTTTGAGGTAGGGTCTAGCTCTAGCCCAGGCTGACCTGGAATTCATTCTGTGGTCTCAGGCTGGACTCAAAATCATGGTGATCCTCCTACCTCTGCTTCCCAAGTGCTGGGATTAAAGGCATGAGCCACGACCCCTGGCTTCACAAAGCAACTCTTAATAAAAAACTAAACAACCTTAAGCAGAATTTCCAGTAAATTACTTTTTATGTGAAAATTTTTCTTTTTTGTTATAAATTCAATTAAATTTATGAAAATCATTATGAGTATTTGATCTACTATTTTATCTTAAATCACACCGTTTGTAGTAACTAAAATGCTCCTTGCTATTAATGGTATGTCAATAGATATATTTCAACCATTGGCACTTAGTTTATTTTGATCATTATATATATGAGATATTATTACTATACCTTCAAAATAATAGCTGTCAATAAGAAACAATATTTTTCTACCAAGATCTCTCTTTAGAGCACCCTTAATCTCATTATTTCTCAGGCTATAGATGATGGAATTCAACATGGGGATCACCACCATATAGAACAGAGACACCACCTTGTTCTGGTCAGTGGATAAGCTGGACTTGGGCATCACATAAATGAAGGTGATGGTCCCATAGAACAGGGTGACCGCAGTGAGGTGGGAGGTGCAGGTGGAGAAGGCCTTGTGATGACTCTCAGTGGAGCGCATCTTCAGGATGGTGATGAGGATGTAGATGTAGGAGACGGCTATGACAGACACTGTCACCACAAGGACAAAGGCAGAAGAAAATGAAGGAATAGCTGTGGGTAGAGTGACATCAGAACAGGACAGTTCTACCAAAGGAGCAAAATGACAGAAAAAAAGGTTGACTCTATTTGGCCCACAGAAGACTAAAGAATAGAAGCAAACAGTAAAAGAGCAAGCATTGAGGAACCCCCTGTGTAAGCAATAAGGAATAACTGGACACAGACTCCTTCCTGTGGACATTTTTATTGAGTAAAGCAGATGGGCTGCAGATGGCCACAAAGCGATCATAGGCCATGGCAGCCAGAAGGAAGCACTCACTTGATCCAAAGAAAACAACTATGTTAAGTTGGAAAGCACATCCAAGGTAGGAGATGGTGTTTCTCTCCACCAGAAAGTTCACAAGCATATTGGGTGTGACAGAAGATGAACATCCTACGTCAGTAGAAGCCAAGTGGCTGAGGAAAAAGTACATGGGGTGATGGAGCTGAGAAGAGACTCTGATTAGAATGATTGTGCTGAGGTTGCCAAAAACCGTCACCAGGTAGATGCCCAGGATGACCATGAAGAGGATGACTCTCAGGACTGGGTCGTCTGTTAAGCCCAGTAAAATGAACTCTGTCACTGCAGTGTGGTTCCCATCTGCCAGGAAATCCATGTGAGTGTAGATATTGTCAAAACAAAGCTGGAATGGAAACATTGCATTAGAACATATATAAATATGTGGTTTTTAAAATTTTCATTCATTTATACATGAGAGTGCTTATAAACAGATATATAATTCAAAAATTTTGAACAAAGAATTTTAAATTTTGTCTTATACTAAGAATTGTTTCCCAAAAATTGTAGATTTATAGATCATGAAAATTGTTTTCAGTTGAAACATCAAAAAACTTGTTTAAAACATTGTATGTCTTCAAACATACTTTTAATGTACCAAAGTAGTTTTAATGTGAAGAATTGAAAAATTCAAAGCATTTGAGAATCATGAATGGTTATCCTGAATATATGAAAAAGAGTTTAAATGTGCTTATTTATGATTGCATAATAGAAAATTGAGTAGTAGCTAGTGGTTATGGAATGTTCAGTAAACTTTAGGCTCAGAATAAGCAATTTAGGTGTGGGCATGGTTGCACACACCTTTATTCCCCACAGCCCGGAGGCAGAGGTAGGAGGATCAATGTGAGTTTGAGGCCACCCTGAGTAGTCATTGTGAATTCCAGGTCTGGGCTAGAGCAAGACCCTACCTTGAAAAGCTAATAAAAAAAAGAAATAGCATTTTATATATAGTTCAATTTTAATTTTCATTAAATATTGTTTTTTTATTGATGAGAAAGCCATTTGAAAATGTTTAGTGCCTTACCCCAAATTAGAAGCTGGTTGTGGAGTTTATATATCATTCAAAGACTCTGTGTTCAAACTCAACATGGAAAAAGCAAAACATATAAAGTATGCTCAACCTCATTGTCATCAGGAAAATGTAATTAAAAACTACACTGTGATTCCATATCAGCCCATTCAGACTGAAAGTCATAAAAAAGGATAAGAGGGCTGGAGAGATGGCTCAGCGGTTAAGGCACTTGCTTCCAGTGCCTAAGGCCCTGGGTTCAATTCCCCAGGACCCACATAAGCCAGACCCACAAGGTGGTGGCCCTGGTGCTTGCTCTCTCTCTCTCTCTCTCTCTCTCTCTCTCTCTCTCTCCTTGAAAATGAATAAATAATAATAAAAAAAAGGATAAGAAATGCTATCAAGGATGTGGACAGAAGGTAGCCCTTACATATTGCTGTTGTCCAGCCTCTATGGAAGTCATTATAGAGGTTTCTCAAGAAGCTGAAAATAGACTTATCATGTGATGCCTTCCAATTCTTGGTGTTAACCCCAAAACCCAAAGGACTCCAAGACAACATACCACAGAGATGCTTGCACATTGTTTATTGCATCCCTATTCACAATATCTAAGTAATAGAACTAACAAGGTGTCCATTAACAAGAGAATGGATAAATAAAATATATCCTATATACACAATGAATTTTTTTTCAATCACAAAGAACAATGAAATTATGTCAGTTGTAGGAAAATAGATACAACTGGAGATAATCATATTAGGTGAATTAAGTTGGTTTCAGAAAGACAAGTATTCATAACCCCCTACCCCATGGACTGATCCTATTTGCTCACTGGGGAGGACCCCCAGTGGTTTGGGGACAGAGAGGAGGCACCATCACAAGATTTGCCCATGCAATGTAACTAATGATTGGTAATAAAGATGTTAAAAATTTACTCTCATTTGTAGGAACTAGTCATTATAGATACATAAAAACTAACAGATTACATGCAAGCAGAAGTTAAATTGTTGAGAGAAATGAAAAGGACTAAAGAAATTGGGGAATACAAAAGAAGGCTGGATGATATTTGGATGACTATGTTCAGAATACATTGGATGCTTGCATGAAAATGCCATATGTTACCCTGCATAACACAATTAAAAACCCTAATATTGTATTAGAAGTGGTAAAATCTGGACATGAATTTCAGGTAATGGAATAAAAGTAAGTCTCTCCAAAAGATATTTTGACATCAGACTGCCAAAGCATTTCATAGCTCTCAAATTTTTTAAGCATAATGGCCGAGTATTAAGTTTTTAATGGCTAAATGTTAAGTTTAGATACTATTAAACACCATGTAGCTTTCTGGTATTATGGTTTTATAAACAAGGACTCTTAGTCAACTGAATTATGCTTACCTAAGCATATCATTTTGACTTAATTTCTTTTAATTTAACTTGGAAACCTAAATAAGTTTAGCTAATGTTATTTGCTAGCTCAGTACTTGATTATATGTGTCCTATTTCTATACCATAGTTTGTGATGACAGTTTTGAGGAGTGCAGTATTTTTAAATCATAAAGGGGAAATCATTAAACCAGATTTATTCACTAAAGTTAAAATCTTACCTCTTCAGAATCCATGCTACAATGAAAACAAAGTTATTATGATTATATAGAAACAAGGCTGACTTTGGTTTGTCATAAAGCATAAATCTCCCAAGAGACTCTGGATTTAAGTGTGATTTCATATCCACTGGGGATTATTGTTACATCTACAAGCAAATATTGTTCAGCTCATCTCATATAAACACAACTGATCTCCAAGTATTTCATCCATCCCAATAGACCTATTTTACTTTTTATTTAATCACTGGTGCATTTTTACTGTTTAATTTAGAAGTAAAATGTAACAAATTATCTGATTGCTAAATGATAACTTAATATTTATATTGTTATTTCAGAGTAAAGGATATCTAGTAGCAAATATAAAATGGTATCATGGCATCTTTCATCCAGTATCTGTTTATAAATATTTATAGTGATAAAAGTTAGTACATTAGATATACTAAAGGAATATGAGGGTTGACACACGAAGTTGAATTTTAAATAACACGATCATGGTATATGCATAGTTTTTATAGTCAAAGGTACAAATACTTTTAAAGTTAACTTTACAAAGATAATGAAATGTAGAGAAAATAGAATTTTATAATAACACTTAAGACTCTCATAATCCATTCCTTAAAGCACTGATTACCATTTTTGGCTTACATGAAATGATGGAGGATAGTATAAATGGCAATCATCAAGTTCTATATCACCTTCCTGATGCCACCTTTAAAAAACATTTATTGTCAATAATATAGATACATTGGATGAACAAATTTTGTGATGGTACCCCCATTTTCTTCCTCCCTGTCTCCAGCCTACTGGGGGCCCTCCTTTGTGGGCATACTGGATCAGTCCATAGGGTAGGGGGTTATGAATTCCTAATGCCCTCTTGATACAAGCTGTTGACCTACTCAGTTCTACCCTATTTTAAATCAAAGCTTTCTCTGCCAAGCATGTGCTTAATACATTGCAAAATTTTGGACAGCATCTCATTTATTCCTCCCCATGACATGAAGAACAAAATGTTTGTAATATTTGATTTTATAAGATGCACTTTAATTTATCTGTGTTTCCAGATATGATCAACTGGTATAACTACATATTGTAGTTTTCTTTCATTTTTCTTTTTTTGTTCCTTATCTTCTTTGGTATCAGGATAATACTGGTTTCAGGATAATACTGTTATCAGGACACTTGTTTGATAAGATCTCTTCCTTTCTTGTTTTCATGGATTACTTTGAGAAACGTTTGTGTACTTTAGAGGTCTGGTAGAATATAGCAACAAATTCATCTGGACTTTATTTAGTTGGGAGTTTTAAAAATTACTACTTCAATGTCATTACTAGTTACATAGCTGTTCAAACTATGTTGTATTTGTTTAATTATGAAAGCATACGGATCTAGAAATTCACCCATTTCTTCTAGATTTTTTCATTCAGCAGAAAATGTTTTTTTAGGGAAAAATGAAAATCTTGACATATGTCACAATGGCTCCTTTTTCTTTTCTAATTTTATTTGATTAATACATTTTTCAATGTAGGTTTGTGTTTGAGGGTCCTGATGCAACTAAGAGTGGAGGCATATTAAAGGATTTGAAAAAAAACCAAATGATTATTCTTTGAGGATTTTTGAGGGTCTAACAGAAAATAATCATCAGAGATGGAAATAAAATCAGGGACCCTGTTCACAACCCAGTAGGAAATATTAAAAAAAAGTTTTCATTTTTGCCTCTTGCTTGGCCTCTGGGTGGGATGGAGGGAGCAGGAGGGAAAAGGAAGGATTATCTCTACAATTAGTGAACAGCTCCTGTTGGTCTCAGATGATGTCCTTACCTGCTGTCCTTACCTTCTTTACCTGCCCCAGGGAAGGGAATCAGTTCCTGTGATATGTGGGTTTCCTTTTCCATTTGAAAACTGTGAAATCTTTGGGGTGTTTCCAGAGAAAATATCTATTTAGATTTATGGTCCTGGTCATGACATGGAGAATGAATTTGAAAAGAGTAAGTCGTAGAGGGGAACTATTGCTTAGGGCTTGTATTAGCCTAGCTTCTCCATGGAAATAGAGAAGTATAACCAATAAAATATTTGTATATAAATGT
>PVHP010027499.1:12439-23944 GCA_004024765.1 Zapus hudsonius | reverse complement strand
AAGAAGAAGAAGAAGAAGAAGAAGAAGAAGAAGAAGAAGAAGAAGAAGAAGAAGAAGAAGAAGAAGAAGAAGAAAAGAAGGAGGGAGGGAGGGAGGGACCCAGCCAAAGGGAGATGGAGGGGAGGCAAGGTGGCGGGAGGAGGGGAGGTGCGGGGTGTAAAGTTGCGAAACTGGTTTTTCGTATTTTTTTTTTAAACTGCACCTTTCACATGCCATCGTGGTGACCGCCATCTCCCATTATTGTTCCAAATCTCAGTTCATTTTGAAGATCAATGAGTGGTTTTCAGGACACAGGCGAGAAGAATAGATCATTGAACTTTAAGATGCCTGTTAACTTCCTATACAAACACTCTCCACTTTGGTCTCGCTAATCTGCCCTTGATCAGCAATTTAAATGCTAAAGCTTTGTTCCACCAAAAGGGAAAGGGGGGGGGTATCTACAGATAATATGCAAGAACGAAGGGACTGAGGGGCGCACAAGTTACATTCCTGCCAGTCCTGCTGTCACCAGAAACCTCTTTTAAACATGTCTCCCTCCCCACGCTTAATGAATGCCACCAGAACAGCAAGCCGGGTATAGTATAGGAATCAATCCATAAAGCTTACGCTAAAACGATTCATTTGTTGTGTGCCCCCTCATTCCTGAGTCCAATAAACTCCTAGTGTTTCTCCAGTGACTTATTCCATAAAAAGATCAAGTTATTTACTGCCAATTAAGCAGCTTGTTTGGTCTTTGTCGTCTGTGAGCCGAGAGTGTGGGCTCCCCCCACCCCCCACCCCAGCCTAGGCTCCCAGCTCTGTGCTCAAGACCTTCCAGCCCACACCTAGGAAGGTAAAGGGGAACTTTGCGGGTCCTCAGCCCAACTTGACTGCAGCCAAGACCAAGGGAGAAGAAACGAAACCAGGACTCTGGTTCCTTAAATAGGCCGATTTTAAACACATTTCCTCCAAAAGAGTCTCAGAACGTGTGTCCAGTGACCGCACAATAAACCAGAATAAGAACTGCACCAATTAAACTGTAACAAAACCCCTAGACTTTGGAAGCAGGACCACTTTAAAAGCCATTAGCATTGCATTTATCCGAATGCATCATACCTTTATGTAAATTGATTTATCTGATGCATTTACTCGAGGAATTGCTTTTTGTTACAATTTCAGCCCTAACCTAAATGAATCTGCATTTCCTGCCCTGGGTCTTTAAACTGTTTCCCCTCCCTCAACGTTTTAATCACTCCGAATTCCTTTTTAAAAGGGTCTGAGAGAGGGAGGGGGAGGAGATCTCAAGCTGCACCCCGCCCCCATCTTTAGTGAGAGGTAAATATATAGATACATATATACATATATATGTATGTATATTTTTTGAAAAGGAAACATTACACTGAGAAAAGCATCCAGTAACCCCATTAGCTAAAGCTCTTAAGGACAGGCAATACCTTAATGCTGATTAAATCTAAAAGAGATGAATCAAGAGTACTGACCAGAAACTGACTCCCCTGATAACTAAGGACCGGCCCTCATCAAGTTTCATTTAGAGTTGGAAAAAAAAAAAAAAAAGGAAAGAAAGCTTTTAAGTTAAATAGGCTTATACTCTAGTAATTACATAGCCAAGCAATTTAGGTCCTAGGGTAGTCAGTGAAACAGAAAGCAGAGCAGGCTGCTGGAGGCAAAGTCTGCCCCCCTTTAACAACGTCTCTGGTGTTTTTTAATGGAGACCCAGGGAGGGACAAACGTAGCGCTGGCAATTTGTAGTACAAAAATGGATGCTTAATTCATGTCTTGATTTTAATTAGGTGATTCACCGGATTTCTCCTGGATTGGAACAAAAGACCCATAAGCCAAGAGGTATTCTTCAAAAAAATAAAAAATAAATAAAGAATTAGCAAGGCTAGATCCCGGTCACTTGGATCTTTTCGGCCACTGTTTCAAAAATAAGTATTTACTAGGGTGATGTGGGGGTCGTGACTAACAACCCCCCAACCCACCCACACACACAGACACACACTACTTCTCATCTAAGCAGCCCCTGTCTAGGCTTTAAGACACTGGAAATGTCCCCACCCCACCCCCTGGCCAGGGTCCCCCCACCACCAGCACCCCCAGCAGCAGCCGGGTGTCTCCAAAAAGGACCCTTTTTGTAAGCAGGAACCGCTCCCCAGCTGGGGCGGCCCGGGCCGGCCGGGGGAGCCTGCGCTCGGGGCCGGCGGAGCTCGCAGGCCGGCCGGCCGGCCTCGGGGAGTTCCAGACTCCTCGCGCATTATCTACGGCGACGTATTGTTTACTTGCGATTTGGGACGGTCAAGGGAAGGAAGCCCGAGAAACCGAGCCCGGGGAGGGGGCAGACCCCCCCCATCGGCCACCCCCCAGCCGCCCCCTTACCTGCTGGTCCCCTATATTGCAAGACCGAGGCGGCGGCGGCGGCGAGGACGAGATGCGGGCAGGGGCGCACGGCTTCCCGGGGAAGGGGCGCCGGGGCTGGAGAGGGAGAGAGCGAGCGAGCGAGCGAGGGAGTTCTCGCCGAAGCAGGAAAAGGGAGGAGGGGGCTAAAAATATTTAAAAAATTAAAAAGACAGGGGTGCTGCTGCTGGCTGCTTTTTTTTTTCTTTTCTTTAAAAATAAAAGAAATCGCGTTGCTCTAAGGCGGGTGAGGAAGGAAGGGTCCCGCGTAAGTGGCCAGCAGCCGGGAGGAGTCCAAGTGTCCGCGTCGGTGCGTGGATCGCGCGTGGGTCGGTGGTCCTCCTGCCTCTCCCCGGGGGGAGGCTGCGCGCCGAGCAGCTGCAGGCAGGCGCCCTCGGCCCGCGCGGCGCGGCGGCGCAGCGGCAGCAACTGCTGCAATCGCGGCTGCAAGTTTGGCAATGTGGCTTCACTTTGTATGCGCCCCCGCCCCTGCGCGCCGCCCGCTCCTCCTCCTCCTCCGCCGCCGCCGCCGGCGTCCTCCCTCCCCGCCCGCTCGCTCCGGGCTGGCGGCGGGGGTGGTGGTGGAGGCTCGGCCGAGCTCCCGGTGCAAAAACACAAAAAGAAAGCCAGAAGCCAGCCAAGCCCCCCGGCCCGGGAGGAAGCCCCTCGGCCCCGGGATGGAGCCCCGAGAGCGCGTGGACACCGATGGATGCGCGCGCGCGCGGGGAGCTCCGAGCCCCGGAGGGCGGCCGCCGCGGCGGCGGGTACCCGGCTCCGGGGCGGCGGGGGCGGCGGCGGCGCTGGCCTCTAGCCGGCTCGCTCGCTCCCTCCGCGGCGCTCACACATGTGTTACTGACAGAGCAAAATCCCGATTGCTCCCCGCCTCTGCCGCCGACGTCAGCCACCCTCAGCCACTGGGCGGCCGGATTGTTCAGGCGGAATAATAAAACCTGCCAATCGGCGAGGGGACAAAGGGATGACTGAAACGAGACTCCCCGGGAGGAGGCGGAATGGGCCGAGTCCTGGACCACGCTGGGGCCCCCCTAGCCAAATAGGGACGAGTGACCCCCCCCCCAAGATGGAGCTTAGGGACCCGGCTTTGGAGAGTGCGCCAGGGGCTCAGGGCCGCTCCGGAGACCTGTCCCCGATCGCCCCTTTGGAGATGGCCCTCCCCTCACCCTGACACCAGACCCTTAGGAAACTTTCCCAGAAATGGGTCTCTTCCTGTAGGGGAAGAAAAAAAATTTTTTTAAAAGTCTTTCTGAATCAAGGCGATGGGATTTCACACACGCGCGCAAAAAGTGCTGTTTTGTGGAGTTCATGGTCGATGGAGATTTCTGGACCTTAGTAGAAGTTTAGTTAGCAAGGGAGGAGGAGTCAGGCAAGGACAAGTTCCTGCTGAAATCCTGCCTGCTGAGCCCCTCTTGATCCCAGTAACTGGTATAAACTGGGAGCAGAAGAGCTTCAGAGGTGCTTGTCAATGGTTGGAAGTATTTGGGTCACTTTTTTTTTTTTCAGAGGCGAAGCAAACTTCGTGGAGAAAACTTTGCATGCTACCCTCCTCAATCTGTCTTGCCACCCACCTCCCTCATGGGGAGGAGACCTCTGATTCTTGTAACCCCTGAGAGCAATGGAAGTAATACAGGATCTGCAAGCTTGAAACCTCTGGAAAGTAAGATAGGGCATTTGTAGTATATAAATCAGATTTGTGGGATGCTTACTAGCCTGAAAGCTTGTTTCCAAGGCCGAAGCTAAGCCTAGACCCTTGAATACCTACCTAGTCATCCAATTTTATCTGCTCTGCCAAACAAGTTATAAGTTTAATAAATCTCTGATCAGAGCTTGATATTATATCTGATTATTAATAGTAAGTTCCAGGGAGATTTTTCTGTTGGAAATTTTCATGAAAGTGTAAAACCCTTCTTGCTAAGCCTGTGGGACAAATTTTCATATTGTATTACAGTTCTGTTCCGTTGAGGGAAGAAGAATGGGGAAGACAGCGTGAACGTTGAACTTGTCCATTTTTAGCTTATGTCTAGAGAATTTCTTTTAAACCACCAAAATAGGTGCTGAAAAAGAAAGAACATTTCCTATAAAACCAGGTAGAGAACAATTTTAATGCCAATTCAAATATTCACTTAACACCTTAAATCACGATCACGTTAACAATAGTGAATTATTTTTTTTTATTTTTATTAGACATTTCGTTGTTAGGATCAAGTCATCCTGTGCACATATGAAAAACATTTTTATACAAGTCACTAGTACGATAATGCCTTGTATAGAACCAAGTGTGGATGGACATGATGGAAAGCCAACTGACTAAAGACATGGTGTTCTTTGAAGGTTAGTGGAAAAACTCAAGCCAGGACTGAAGGAATGGCTTAGTGGTTAAGGCATTTGTCTGCAACGCAGAAGGACCAGAGTTCAATTCCCCAGTGCCATATAAAGCCAGCTGCACAAGAGGGTGCATGTGTCTGGATTCATTTGCAGTGGCTGGAGGCCCTGGCAGTGTGCCCTTTCTCTCTCTCTCTCTCTCTCTCTCTCTCTCTCTCTCTCTCTCTCTCTCTCTCTCTCTCTCTCTCTCTCTCATAAATAAAATATTTAAAGATATTTTTCTAAAAAAAAAGAGAAAAACTCAAGCCTAACAAGGAAAGGAACCCTACACAGAAAGAAGACATTTTAATTCTCAGGTTCATTTTTAACTTGTTAATAATTGAAAACCAAAATTAAGTATCACAAGCTCTTCCTTTTTTCTTTTCCTTTTGAGATCATGCCTTCCTATGCGGCCCAGTCCTCAAACCCGTGACTCCTCTTCTGTGTCCTGAGTGCTGGCATCACAGGCCTCACCAAGATCTTAGTGGTTACTGTCACGTTAAAATTTGTCATATGCAAGTAGATTTCCTTCTCTGTACTTTAATTTTCTCACCTAAAAAAAATGAAGATGTTTAACTCATTGGTCTTTAATTTTCCTTTTCGGGGTGATTTTCTTAAATTGAATCTATAACATATGGGCCTGGAATGAATTATATTTATTATGTGCACTTAAATGGAATTTTAATTCCAAAAGAATATGCTAGAAATTTAATCAGGAATGTGTTCAGATCTCATTGAATGATTTTCCAAAGGATGCAGGTAGTGTTTATGGAAGGAGAGAGAGAGAAAGATGGATAGAACTTTAGGCTATAAAGGCCTAGCCTCTTAGAGGTAGTTTTACTGTTCAGGTTCTAATTGTATGTGACATCTTTGTCCAGGTCCTGGTAGATTGCAGTGAGTGAGAACATATTACCAGAGAGCTTTATTTGCTGATGTTGTGATTATAGAAATACGAAAATGCTAACTGCTAACATTTTCTTCTGAGGGGTAGGCAGTAAATCCACTCACTGTAATCAACATTCAGGTGTACTTTAACCACAGCGCCACCTCTGGGTAGTCTTTATTTCTGCATTATTAGCATTTAGCAGTCCTTGCTAATCTGGGTATCTAGACCTGTAACCTCTAAGTGCCTGCCTGAGCCATGTACCCGTGTCCATCTCCTCTTTCAGTGGATGTTAAACACACAAGAGCTGTGAGAACACATACAAGACTGTTACTGATAGAGAAGTCCTGAAGAAGTGTATTCTTCAAACAAACACAAAAACCTTTTCAAGCAAGAATCCTGGTCTAAAGTAAAATTGCCAAAATATAACTCAAGAAAATGTTATATTGTACCCAAGAAAACTACAGACATCATATGCTCATCATTCAGCCTATTTGTTTAAAACGAAGCCTAATTTGTTTGTTTCTTGGAGTTTTTTTGTTGTGGAGGTTCATTTGTTTTTGCCTTTTGAGATAGTCTCGCTCTAGCCCAGGCTGACCTGGAATTTACTATATAGTCTTAGGGTGGCCTCGAACTCATGGTGATCCTCCTACTTCTGCCTTCTGAGTGCTTGGATTAAAGATGTAGGGCACCATACCTGGCTCTTGGGGTTTTAGAATATTTTTATTTAGTTATTTATGAGCAGAAAGAGTATGGCACAACGGGGCCTCGGGGCCTCAAACTCCATATGCATGCACCACTTTGTGTATCTGGCTTTATGTGAGTAGTGGAGAACTGAACCTGGACCAAGAGGCTTTGCAAGCAAGTGTCTTTAACCAGGGATCCATCTCTCCAGCCTGTGATTCTTGAGTTTTGGTCAAATATAGGAACCATATTGATCCTAGATCAAGCCCTCTGTATTAGTCAGGGTACTCTAGAGGAAACAGAATGATAGAATGGATTGTAGTAAAAAGGAATTTATTGGGGTTGCTTACAACAGTCCAACAATAGCAGTCTGCAGGCCCACAGGCGAAGGAACTAGTAGCTGTTCAATCCATGTGGCTGGAGGACTCGGCAGTCCCAATCCAGGACAGAAGGCCTGATGGCTCCCTGAGGAGCAGCTGCTCTTCAGTCCATGATGTGAGGCCCAGGAAACTGGATTCCAATGTCCAAGAAGGATAGGAGAGCAGGATTCGAGAGCAAGTCACAAACAAGCACCAGCAGCTTGGGGAGGAAAAAGAGCTTTCCTTCCCCTCAAGCTTCCTTATATTTAGTCCCCTTCTGGAAGGCCCACCCATTGGGTGGAAGGGCTCACTCTGGAGAAGGGACCTCCTCCCTTCTCCAAAATCCCAAAAGGATTTTGTCAATTCTTTCTGCAGGCAAACTCAGAGACCCACCCAAGATTAATGTGGATTATTACATAGGTCAAGATGACAAATAAATTTAACCATCACACCCTCTATTACCTTATAGCATAGTTAGCCACACGCTGCTGGGATGAATCTCCAAACCAGGAACAGTTTATGGGAGGAAAGGATTTATTGAAACTACAGATTGAGGGGAAGTTCTATAACAGAGAAAGAGGCTGGCCCTCTTTCACAGGTCTGAGCAGAGAGTAAAACGCATCACCTACACCACACACACAGAACAGGGAACAGGCCAGGGGGAAGAGAGAGAATTCTTTCCCTTTATATAGCCTTAGGGTGGGGTCTTGCAACCCTATCCCAGATTTTATGGCTTCCTGAGTCTCTGGAATTTCCTTCCTGCATGGCCCACACAGGAAAGGATGTTGACTTCCAGCTTCTTTGAGCTTCTTTATATTCTTCCCCTTGCTGAGAGGCTGTCTTCCTCAGAGACCCACCAAAGATAATTAAAAGATCCAAGTTGACAACAAAACTTAACCATCACACCTTAGTCACCCCCCAAAAATTATTTCTATCCAGATACTTAGTCATAATCATTTTCCTCCACAAACAACTCTCCAGGGATCCATGGACAGTTGAGGCTCCAGAGAACCCTGAAGTGTCTCCCATGCTAATATACCAACCTCCAAGACAAGTGCCTAGCTATTTTCCAGGGGAAAAGGATTTTGCCCTTCAAAGTCAATGCAATGGGCTAGAGATGTCAAGGTGGGTAAGAGGGGTTTTCACTTAAGCAAGAGGGCCTCCTGGATCAGAGACCTCCAAAGTTTGACTCCCTAGAGTCCATGTAAAAAACCAGGTGTGATCATGTATCTCTATAACACCAGTGGAGTGGGTCAGAGACCAAAGAATCCTGGGCATCATTGATGGAGAGCAAACATGGATTGAAGGAGAGATCCCATCTTAAGGAAAGAAATACACCAATGAGTAATAACAGAAGGACACCTGGCAATCTTCTTTGGCTTTCCCACATGTGCATGGGGCACATTCATTTGTGTGCTCACACATGCATACACTACTCATCATACACACCACACCAAACACATACTCTACACAAAACACATTAGTTAGACTTTAAGAAAAGTCAATGCAGGAAGGAGGGAGGAGAGGGGGAGGGAAGGAAGGAAAAGAGGGAGGGAGAGGAGGGAAAAGAAATGGGGATTATCTAATTTTATACCTCTAAAAGTCCACCTTGGCTTTAAAATAATAGTAATGATAATAGTAATCCTTGAAATTTACTGTCATGTTTTTCTCCAAATCCCTCATAAATCTGTAATTAAATGTTTCAGGAGCTAAAGTGATAGGTTGCTTTATTAGAACATTTTTAAAAGTAGTCACAAGGACTAACCTTGGTAAACATTACCCCCAGATTATGCTAAGCAGTTTCAGATATGAAGTTCTATCCTAAATCCTATTTTATAGAGTAGTTAAAAGTTTCACAAAGTTGCTGGCGAGATAGCTCAGTCAGTATAGTGCTTGCCCAGCTAACATGAAGACCTGCATTAAAATGCCAGAGCCTACATAAAAATACCAGACGTGGCGGCACACACTTGGAATCCCAGCACTGGAGAGGCAGAGACAGAGGCATCCCTGAGGCTCACTATCTGTCTAGCCTAGTTGTAAGCTCCAGGTTAATGTCCCTAAGACCCTGCCTCAAAAAGAAGAAGAAGAAGAAGAAGAAGAAGAAGAAGAAGAAGAAGAAGAAGAAGAAGAAGAAGAAGAAGAAGAAGAAGAAGAACAAGAACAAGAAGAACAAGAAGAACAAGAAGAAGAAGAACAAGAAGAAAAAGAAGAAGAACAAGAAGAAGAAGAACAAGAAGAAGAACAAGAAGAAGAACAAGAAGAAGAAGAAGAAGAAGAAGAAGAAGAAGAAGAAGAAGAAGAAGAACAAGAACAAGAAGAACAAGAAGAAGATCAAGAAGAAGAAGAAGAAGAAAGAAAAGGACAAAGAAAAGAAACCAGATGGACAGTGTTTTTGAGTTATAACACCTTAGTTTGTCTCTGGGGTCCACATGCACACAGGCACGCACTCACGCACATATAAATGCACACACACATAAAAAGACATATGCAGGTCATGGTGGCTTATACCTTTAATCCCAGCACTCAGGAGGCTGAGGTAGGAGGATCACTGTGAGTTCAAGGCCAGCCTGAGACTACATAGTGAATTCCAGGTCAGCCCAGGCTAAAGTGAGACCCTATCTCCAAAAAAAAAGACATACAGAGTGGAGTTGATTTTTTTTATTGAAATAAAACAGGAGATGGCTGAGGAAAATACTGTAACATTAATATTGATGAAACAGCATCAATATTGGAAGTATAACATAGATTTTGTTATAATTTAATTTAATTATTTGTAAGCAGAGTGATAAAGAAAGAGAGAGAATGGGCACGCCAGGTCCTCTAGCCACTGCAAATGAACTCCAGATACGTGTGCTTCCGTGGCTTACATGGATACTGGGGAATTGAACCTGGCTCCTTAGGCTCTGGAGGCAACTGCCTTAACCCCTGAGCCATCTCTGCAGCCCTGCTGTAATTTTTCTATTAGGACATTTGAAACTCATGGACTTGACAAGAAAGGTTTGGAAAAAGATGGTGGGAAAGAGGAAAAACCACATCCATGGCCACATCAGCCATTTTGACTGTCACAGCAAGGAACTTTATTCAATATGGCTGTGAGAAATGACTCTTCTTCATACAGGTTTATAGAAGTAGGAAAAAAATCTTAAACCACCCCATGTGCCCTCAGAACTATTAGTAAATCTTTATTTAAATTAAATTCGTTTTCTTGTGTGTGTATAGTGTATGCATAGCATACACACATGTGAGCAGATATCCACGCCCTGTGCACGGATTGTGGAGGCCAGAGGGAGATCTTGTGTGTCCTCCTCGGCCACTTTTCTGCCTGCTCTCTGAGACTGGGTCTCTCATGGAGCTCTCTCTCTCTCTCTCTCTCTCTCTCTCTCTCTCTCTCTCTCTCTCTCTCTCTCTCTCTCTCTCTCTCTCTCGTTAGACTGACTGACCAATCAACCCCAGTGATCTTCCTGTCTCCACTCCCTTCAGCTCTGAGGGATGCAGGGCCCGTCTCTTTACATGCTGGGGGTTGAAATCAGGTCTCAGGCTCCTACAACAAACCCACTTACCCACTAGGCTGCCTTCTCAGCCCCTGGAAAATCTTGGTAAAGGATTCTATTTCATAGTGATCATTTCATAGGATGAATTCTGTGGCTTATTCAGGCTTCCTGTTTCTATGACTAGATTCTATCAACAATATTCAAGCACAAGTGATCTTCTGCAAATATCATTGCAAATAAACGAGCAGTATATTAGAGCCTGTTCATTCAGGACGTCCATATGGTCTAATTGCTCGATGGATAAGACAATCCTTATTGAGTAGAGGTAAATCTTTGCATGGTTAAATTTAATTTCATAATAGTTACCGAAGAGAGTGTGTAGATGATTGGATCACTTTTACAGGTGTGAGGTGGTTACTACTAAGCATATTAACGTTATGTATCCAGAAGAAAATGGCAATTCTATTTTAAATTAATTATGGTTCTTCTCCAAGGTAAATGAAATAAACAGATATCCATAGAGAAACTATGCCCAAATATGTAACACTCTTCCTCTGTTATGTTGCCTCTTTTTTGTTAAAAGACTGGCTAATAATTCAGAAATTTTAAGTGTCCCACACCACAACTTTTTCAATGTCAATTTAATGGTAGCATTTATAGAATTAAGCCTTTTCTTTAATGTAGTTTGATAATAAAATGTAATATTTTTAAGTGTAACCTTGGTTTCTTTATGCTCACTGAAGAAATTGATGAAAATATGATAATATTTATTCATCCATCCAATTGTAATGAATGACCCTGTTGGAATTAGGGGGATATAAATCCACAGCTGTCTGTGGACTTGAAAAACACACATTTCTACTCTATATAGCACTATAAATTCTTTTGACTAAAAAGAACAACCAGATATGGATTTTTTTTAAAATAATAAAATTGGATAACTCAATTGACTAAAATGTGTTCCCTCCACGCAGAGGTACACATTATAACGTCATCATTTATATTCCTCAACATAAATCAAATTTCATAATAAAATTGTTTTTGATGAATCACCACTTCTTTTCTAGCTTCAAAACATTCTGACAGAGAGAGCAAATTTGTCCATCTCTCTGTGTGATAAGAAATCACTGAAAATATATTTAAGACTTTTCATCTTAGATCATCTTTTGGAGAAGTTTGTTTTAAAGAGAAAATATTTGAGCCAAGCCATTTTCAAATGTGGGGAAAGAACTGAAGAATCAAGTTGAGTTTATTCTCTCTCTCTCTTTCTTTCTCTCTCTCTCCCTCCGTGTGTGTGTGTGTGTGTGTGTGTGTGTGT
>PVHP010027499.1:0-12339 GCA_004024765.1 Zapus hudsonius | reverse complement strand
GCTCAGTCAAGGAATGAATTATTGACCATAACTCATTGCTGGGAAGACGACACACAACACCCCAGTGAAGTTTTGATAATTTCTAGAAGTCATGATAATTTATAAAAGGGGGATTTGATTGATCTCTCTCTATCTATTTTGCACCTATCAGTAAATAGGACACTTATTGATGGCCTACTTGAACTATATTAACAATATGGGGGAATTCACAACTTAAGCATATTCTCTCTCTCTCTCTCTCTCTCTCTCTCTCTCTCTCTCTCTCTCTCTCTCTCTCTCTCTTTTCCCAGAGCAATTCTGTTAACCCTTCAGCCACTCTGCGAAATCGAAGCAGAGTAATTGTAACACAGTAGTGTTTCTAATCATTTTCTTCCATGTAGCTTGCTCATGGGAACTGGAAAATCACCAGTCTCGACTATTAAACATTTAAAATCATGATTCTAATAATTATTTAGATATATTCCTCATTTCCTGTTATTCCAGACTTTGCTTTTCTGGGGAAAACATGGCCTGAGGCCACTGGAGCTAATGAAGGTAGAGAGTGACAAATACTGAGAGATTCCAGAGTCTCTTCAAGTGTTCAAATACAAATGATGCAATAAAGGAGAAGTTTTGAATTAATAGGTATTCGGTAAGTTAGTCATTATTTGAAAATCTTGTAACACAATCAATATAAAATTTACGGATACTGTTTAATACAATATAACTGTCACTTTAAAGTTTGTCAGAATAGTAAATGATATTCGCCAATAACCACAGCTCTGCTTTAGTTTTGTGTTTATTTTCCTCCTGTCTCATTTTTGCTGCATTCTCCAAATTCAATTATTTCTGGGAGCAAACTCTACTAGACAAATGTTTCCTTTATTCCTTTCCTGGGTTTTCATCATGGTGATTTCATTATTGTCTTATTTACTACAACAATTGCTGCCTAGAAAAATAACAGTATTTTCAACTCTTAATATATACTAGGTAATAAGGCAAGCAATATAAATAATAATTTGAATGTAATGGCTGTTTCCTAGATGACGTTTAAGACATGTCTAGATTTCTGGATATTCCACATCTACTCAAATAGTATTTTGTAAACGTATTGGTGTCTCCTGCCAGAGCAGTTAAGACCAAAGGTGGGTTTCTTGACTGAACACTTGCCTTCAAGAAAAGAACGTTTTCTTCATTTTATCTTAATTTAGTAGCTTCCAGCAATCATCTAAACAATCTTAAAATTAAAAGATAACGTTAATGGCAGAGCCTGTTGTCATAGGATAATGGCTTCCTGCTGTTAGATGAATACAGTGTTGACAATACTGAAGCATTTATTGAAAATAAAGGGAAAGACAAAGCCAGGAGATTTATATTGTAAAGCAGGTGACAGAGATCCTATGACACTATTGTGTTACAATTACTTTGCTTCAATTTCGCAGAGTGGCTGAAGGAGAACGATCCCTTTTTCCTGATGGATGAGGGGTGGCAATAACATCCCCATGAGTAGAGGAAATGTGTTCCATGATTCCTCCAGTCAGAAGACAACTTCTAAAAGCTGAACTACTTAATCAAGTAAGTGCCCCCAAATAGACAAGTGTGTGTGTGCATGATTGACAGGAAAACAACAACAACAAAAACCAAGTCTCTACCTAACATTGGTCTCAACAGCTCTAGAAATATTCATAAACCCCACACTAGCACCAATAAGCTGCTTTCCAGCAAACCTAAGAATGACCCAGAGAGAAGTTCTGTCCATGGATGTTAACTTCTAGCCTACATTAATTCTTTGGTGGGTCACTCTCACTTAATGACATGAGCCATTAAGAAGGAAGGTCTAGAGGTTAGAGATAGATGAAGCCCGTTTCAAAGCTGTGGAAGATGCTCTCCTGCTGGCTTGGAAAGAAATTGCCATTAATGAGGGGCCCCATGGCAGGATCACATGGTAAGAGCTGATGAAGTCCCCACCAGTGACTAACAAGGAAATGGGACCTCCTTTCTGTTATGATAAGGATATGCATCCTGCCAACAACCAGTGACCCTGAGTCTCAGATGAGATGGCAGACCCAGATGATGCCAAAGGCATCAGACTGAGCAAAGAACCCAGATGTGTCATTACCAAACCTCTGACCCATAGAGAACCCAAGAGAGTTGGAAGGTATTGTTTTAAGCTACTAAATTTATGCAAAATTGTTGTTAGCAAAGGAATGCAAATTCTGTGAGAAAAAGACAAAAAAAAAAAAGAGATATTTTGTCAGCAACTTTTCATCTCTGGTAAGAATGGTTGGATCTTTTCCTCATTATCCCTTCCCTAGCAAAGCCTGGAACAAAAAGCTAAAGTTCCCCACTGTAATTTGGGTGGGTACGAGCTGGGATGGGGTTATAACAAATAACACCCATAACTAGCCGAAACACAAAGGAATATGTGAAAAGATAGCCGCTCTTAGAAATAACGCCAAGGCCTGAAGACCAGTCCAGACAACAAGCGGCTTGAGAGCTCAGAGAAGTTAGAAATTGGGCTGGAGAGACTGCTCCTTGATTAAGGTGCTTGCCCGCAAAGCTTAATGACCTGGGGTTTGATTCCCCAGCACCTTCGTAAGGCCAGATGCACAATGTGCACATGTACCTGGAGTTTGTTTGCAGTGGCTGGAGGTCCTGCCATACCCATTCTCTCTCTCTCTCTCTCTCTCTCTCTCTCTCTCTCTCTCTCTCTCTCTCTCTCTCTCTTCAAATAAATAAAACATTTTTTAAAGGTGGGAATTTCAGCAGGTTTCTCAGCAGGTATGATATGATATTGACAGTCCTCCTTCTATTACTCCTTCAAGGCACAGAGTCCCTGAAGAGAGCCTTCCCTTGGGCTGTCTACAAGAGGGGAAGGAACTGTGGTTTTTATGCTCTCCAAGTTGGTGCAAGTTCTGGAAGTTCCCTCTGACAAGACTATGCAGTGGGCAAAAGTAGTATAATATTCTAGAAAGAAATAGACACCAGACAATGAAAGTGACAAGATGTCAGCCAAATTGCATGTGGCCAGAGGGAGAATGCTAGAATCATGGGCATTGGAGAGTCTATCAATCATAGCCAAAGTGTGTCATCAAAGAGAGTGAGGAGTGTCAGGCCACAGGAGACCTCATGGTGAGGCAGAGGCACTGACCTCTGTATCATGGGGAGAATCATCAGAGCAAGGTGACCTGAGGATGTAGCTGGCATTTTTCCTTCCCCATCCTTGGGGGAACAGACCTACGTAGAAGAGCCACAGAGAGACAGCTAGCTCTCTGCTTTGACCCCGAGTCAATTTCTCACCTTTAATCCTATCATAAGCATTGCATTTCTCATGTTAGGATTACAAATGTTCACAACCATTGTGGGGGTGTTACTTACATATGTCAGAGCTGTTATGAGCAAATGTTCAGGAGGGCAATGGGAAAACCAGCCTGGTAGGTACAGGTGTTGAAAGATCTTTAGCGTTCACATATAGATGGGATAATGATGTTCTTTGTTTATATATATAAAATATTTTTATTTTATTTGCAAAATAGAGAGAAGAGGAACAGACAGAGAGAATAGGCATGTCAGGACCTTCAGCCCCTGCAAACAAACTCCAGATGCATGCACCATGCCAGGGCCTCCAGCCCTTGCAAATGAACTCCAGATGCATGCACCACTTTGTGCATCTGGCTTTAAGTGGGTACTGGTGAATTGAACCCTGGTCATTAGGCTTTGCAGGCAAGTGTCTTAACCAAGCCATCTCTTCAACCCCTTAATTTATATTTTTTATCTTGGAGAAAATTTTGCTATTCTATGGTCATTAATCCATTTAAAATAGCAGTTATTAAGTACCTATTATGTGCCAAGAAGTATTCAAGATGCAAAAATGAAAGCAAATTCTTTGGCCTGGTGACATTTAAAAGCTATTCTATGTTAGACAATATATGGATAAAAACGAAGGAAGGTAGGAATGATAGGAGCAATGGGCCAGGTGGGTCTTTGTAGTGGAGCATAACTTTATGTAGGTGAGCCATCAGGAATCTCAATAATAAGAGGTCTCTAAGTATAAGAGCCACAATTCTCAGGGAAAGAAAGTTCTAGACTGAAGCACCATTGGTGTGAAAGCCCTGAGGAGCATTCACTTAGCATGGTTTAGAGCCTAGAAAGAGGCCAGGAGGCCTGGAGTATAATAGATAAGGTTAGACAAGGCATATTGAGATGAGATTTTATCTGGCTGCTATATGAGCTAAGATTTTTTTTAAAAAAACTTACTTATTTGGCACCAGTTTTTGAGCTAAGATTTTTTTTTTTAAAAAACTTACTTATTTGGCACCAGTTTTTGCATCCAGCTCTACATATGTGCTAGGGAATTGAACCCAGCCAGACCAGCAGGCTTTGCAAGCAGGCACCTTTTACCACAGAACCATCTCCCCAGCCCAGATCTAACATGTTTTAAAAGTCCAACTGTGGCTTCTGTGTGCAGTATACAAAC
This sequence comes from Zapus hudsonius, assembly GCA_004024765.1. Lineage (NCBI taxonomy): Eukaryota > Metazoa > Chordata > Mammalia > Rodentia > Dipodidae > Zapus > Zapus hudsonius. The sequence continues at coordinate 7,883 of PVHP010027499.1, read as the reverse complement.
TAGAGTAGATCAAACAAAGAGACCACCAGGCAGGACATTCTTGCAGGGATCATCCTAGGAATAACGGTGGCTGAATTTTGAATGCTTGGGCAAGTACAACCAGGCTTTCTACTATAAGTTGATATCGAGTTCATGAATTTCTGATGGTTCTCTTGTGTTTTCTTGTCATGGAAGCTATACAATTCCTTCTGTTTCTGAGAAGGGTAGGACATTCTCATCCCATCCCTCCAACACACACATACAAGATTTCCCTTTTCACATGCTGAGTGTGTGAGATCTAGCCACAATATGGTTTTTCACTCAGATATTTTCATTTTAACTCAGGAAGATAAATGACACACAGGGAGCCTTTCTATGTGTGCTAGATGCTGGACCAGGTTCTTTCCATAGAACCACACTTCACCTTATGTGTTCAGTAGCTGAGATTCAGAATTTGGAATTCTGTAATCCCAGTGACACAGGAGAAGAAAACAACAGAGAGAGTTTAATTCCAGCTTGGGCAACTTAGCAAGATTGTGATTTAAAAAAAAATTTTAATACACAAAGATATAGCTCAATGGTAGAGTGCTGGCTTAGCGTGTGCAAGATCTCAGATTCCAGTACCACAAAACTTAGATTTCTGCCAAGCTCTAGATATTGAGGAAAGCTTTCACCTTATTGAACAGTTTTATACAAGTTTAGCTTCTTATAGTGGAAATTCATTATGTACATGTATGAAAATTGTCAATAATTTTTTAAAAAAATAAGAGGGCAGTGAGATATGAAAGTCTGCAGGAGACAGCTGTAGAAATAAATTTGGAAAATAATCAGTATATAGAGAGTATTACAATCACGAATGAGACCATATAGAGAAAAGGGGCCAATAGTTGGGTCCTGGGGTTCCCAAACCTTAGAAGTCATGAAGAGGAGAAAGAAACAGTCTAGTGTGTGAAAAAGGGAAGGCAATCAAATTGGAGGAGAACTCGAAACCACATGAGAACAGTATTGTGAAGAGACTGTCAAATCTACAAATGCTGCTGAGAGGCAAAAACGATGATTGAAAAGACTGCATTGGGGGCTGGAAGAATGACTCAGTGGTTAAAGCCTGATGGCTCAAGTTCAAATCTCCAGTACTCACATAAAAACCAGATGCACATCGTGGGCCATAAGTTTGGAGTTTGTTTTCAGTGGCAGGAGCCACACCCGTACTCATTCACTCTCTGTCTGCCTCTTTTTCTCTGCCTGTCTCAAATAAGTCTATTTGAAAATCAAAGAAAGGAAAATACATCATTGATTTGCCAAGATGGTTTATTGGGAAACTTATCAGGCTTCCAACCCCTTCAGGTTTCATTCGTTAAGAAAGCATCCTATATGCTCAACCTTAGACCCATCATAACTCCGTCCCTGGCTTGAGCAAGGAAAACACCTTATGTGGTATAAACAGACCTCTGCCTTGCAGAAAGTCAGGAATGGGTTAGCCAAGAACGTGGGGTCAGGCAGATGGCTGCTAGTCTCTGCCACCACACCTTCTACCCTCACATAAAACTCCTAAACCTCATCTGGTGAGCTCTGGGCACATGGAGGGATGGGTTTGACTGTTGCCATGGATCCTGTGATGAACCAAATGTCAGGCTTTGTATGCGATTAATTACAAAATAATCACTCCCATCTTCAAGAACTTCCACTCACCAAAGACTTCTAAAACTAAATAAAGATGCTGCGGAGTGAAGAAAGGCATCAACTGCGCAGATATTGTTTTTTCTTCTAAAACACGAGACCACCTGCTTGTCAACCTCGGAAGAGTAAACACAGTTTGATCACAGGCATGAAAGCTCAAAACTTACCACACAACTAATTTTAAGGGGAAAAAAAATGATGTTAGAGTGTTTTTATTTTTAAGGAGTCCAAAAGAATTCTTTGCATGGTCCCTCAAATTCTAAGTCTCTGTGGCTGTTCCTCCATTGTCTGGTCAAAACCCTTTCCCTCAACTTCATAAAGCTCTTAAAAGTTAAGCATTCCATTGTCATTTGTCTCCCAGACCAGAGGGAGTTATGGGAATTAGCTCTCTTACTTCCTCTAACTCTGCGACCATATATGGAGGTGGTGCTCATAAAATGAGTGGGTGGCATTGGAAAGCGGCAAGCGCCTCCTTCCTCACAGAAACTGTAATCCTGTGGGACCAGCCTGGCCTCCACCTCACACCGCCAACACACTAAACATGGAATGCCTCTCTCTCTTAATAAAATCTGAAAACATCAAGGTTGCTGGGCAAAAGCAATAGAACTAAGGACTTTGCAGAGTGTGGGGCAGAAGTAGACCTTCAATAAATGACAGCTAGACAAACCCAGTGTTCTCACTGCAAAGCACTCAGAGGTGAGCGGTCCTTCCCACCCTTCCATCAAATCCGAGGAGAAAGTGAGAAGACCTAGCTGGAGAAAGGAAGAGAATTTTGGCTTGCCATTTATATAGGTGGGGACAGAAACTGACAGAAGTGGTCTGGAGAGATAGCCCAGTGGTTAAAGGCACTTGCTTGCAAAGCCTGACCACCTAGGTTCAATTCTCCCAGTTCCCACAGAAAGCCAGATGCACAAAGTGGTGCCTGCATCTTGAGTTTGTTCCAAGTGGCTAGAGGCCCTGGGGTGCCCATTCTCCCCTCTCTTTCTCTCTCTGCAAATAAATAAATAAAAATATTTTAAGAAAAAGAAAAAAAATTTAAAAAGTAATGCGCAAAGGCAATGTGAATAAAGTGAGAAATCTATCAAGTTCCAAAATGAGAAGAGATCGCTGAGTCCCTCTGGTTTTACCTTATAGGCCCTGGGCACAGTGGGGCACCCACAGCAAATGGGTGGCAGAGTCTATGTTAGTCCCTAGGCTGTGCTCCCATCTGGTCACGTGACCATTCACAACCCATTCCAATTCACAACCTGATGCCCAGGAGAAGGCATTAGAAGCCAGGATGGACTTCAGTCTGTCCATACTCAACTAACTTTGTCTTCGGAGTTCAGCTCGCCTTGTGTCTTCCCATTCTAACTGGAGGCCTCTGAGAAGTTTCCTTGGAATTTCAAGTATGCAACAGACACTTTCATTAACCCATCACCAGCTTTCTCCTCGCCAATGAAACATTAGTTTTGTCAGGTGTCAAGATGCTAAGCTTTTTGCAGAAACCTAAGGACCTCTCACCCAAAAATTTCTTGAGGTAAATTATGACTGGTCTAAGCCTGAAGCAAGTGGCTCCATTCTGACCAATGAGCTGGAAGAAAAGGTCAGCTGCTGTTATTTCCAGGGAAGATTTCCTTGATCTTTATCAAAACAAACAAAGTCATGGGGGAAAAAAATCACCTCTTCTGTCTCTAGATGTTATGTGAGGAGAGACGACTGGACCTCCTGCCTGACCCATCTGGTGACCATACGGGAAGTCACCCACACAGGGAGGCAAAGGGATTAGACCCAGTGAGAACCTGTGACTTCAATGATGCTGGGTGGGTGCCTGAAGTCATCAAACCATCAACCCCTGGTCTCTGACATCTTCTTAGGAGGAAATAAATACCCCTCTATTGTTCTAGATGCTTTGAACTGGATTTTCTGATCATTACGGACAAAAACACCTTAATAAGGTGAAAATCCATCTTCAGAATTTCCAAGGATCCTGGGGACATTTATTCTATTTTCAGACAACAGCTACACCACCACAAAAGAGGACTCTCCTTAGGATGATGGTTCTCCAATTAGGCCTCCTCCTTAGCAAGGCCTCCCCACCCCCACCCCACGGCAACTTCCTACCACATGCTATCTCTTAACACTCGTGTTACCAGAATGCCTATTATTTTTAATGTGGGATTTTGGCCTCAGCCAACTCTTGTTTATGCAATTAGGATTTAACATGCCTCATACCTCTATTGGCCCTGTTGGGCTTCTTTCATTTCTCACGGCTGTTTCAGAAGGCTAGGGACATTTTTTAAAAATCTACATATCAGGAAGATGAAACAAATGTATGGGTTACTCATATCTTATTTTCCACCAGATGGATGGGATTTCAGGGCCTGGTCAGTCATGAGGTATACATTTGAAATTTATAAAGCCTTCTTTGGGTTTCATCTGTGTGAATCCAGGCAGTAATGAAGCCTCCTCACTGTATATAGTTATTAAAGCACTTTGCTTATGTTAAAGAGCTTATGAAAGGGTTCAGCGAAACACAAAACCACTTATTAGGACAAACAGAGCTTTTAAAAGAATACTATACTTTCGTGAATAAACGAGTTTCTGATTGGCTAGAGTTGCAATTTAGCTTTTATCAGTAATTAAGGGCAAGCCATGGAACAAACTCGTTAGTTGACACCAATTACAATTGGTAGAGAAACTAATGAGTCCGAGCAGCAGAAGAAAAAAAAAAGTTATTTATTTCTAAACTTTGGAAGCATAATTGTTGTGTAAATCGGATAGCTTGCAAATCTTTTCCATACGTTTAGGTTGGTAATTGAGAAATAAAATGGTTACCAAATGTATCTTTGTCCAGTTTTGTTCTGTAGTCGGTCTCTCTCGGGACTCTTTAAAGCGTAAGGAGAAGGTGATGTCAACATCAACGTGCTCTGGGCAAACGGAGCCAGGATTAATTAATAGAGATGAAAGGGAAACACTAGACCTTTCTTAACCATCGCCTTGCAGTGCCCACAGCTAGATACTGGCTGTTCAGCAGATGACTAGCTGGGCTAGAAGATGAGGCCAGGTCCCAAAGATTACCTGGTATTTCAAAACAAAACAAAACAGAAGAATGGAGAACCAGCCTTGTCTCCATCTCCTTTCCAGCCTGGAGTCTAAAATGAGAAACTCTCCGGAGTTTTTTCCCTTTGAAGTTTAATATGTGGGGCTTTACATCAGTGTAACATTTTAAATGTGTTAAACAAATTAGTCTCTGGTTACAAAAGTTTGGAGACGTCTGCAAGTTGCTGTTTAACTAAATTTAATATGTGCCTGCAAAGTTGATCTTGTAGCTCATTTGGTAGCAGACACATTTGGAATGATTAATAAATAAGCCAGCCTCCCATTGCTTCAACCCCTGTGTTTGTTTGAAGGCAATCTACTTTAAAAAGACATTAATATTCTTAGAATTATTATTAGAATAATTGCTTTCACTCCTCTCAGAACGCACATTTTTTCTCATTTCCCCTCAGTACAGACGGCTTTTCACTCAGATATAAACTTCCCATGATTATCCCTCCACCCCCCAAAAAAATAAAGAATAGGAATTATACACTTTTCACTAAGGAATAATTAATTTGTCTCAAGTATTAGAACAGAGAATTGCAGAGTGACTTTGAATGGTAGTCTCTGAGGAGTAGCATTGTTTATTCTCTCCAGTCTTTAATGAGCTTTAGTAAATGGCCAGGAAAAAATTACCTTCTTTCTGTAATATGAGAGAGGCGAAGAATGAAGGAAGCTATAGAATCCTTAAGAGAAAAGTGAGCACACACACACACACACACACACACACACACACACAAATACTTGCCTCCTTCACAACAGTCCTGGGTCACTTAAGAGCACACAATCCTCTGGACTTGTTTGAGAACAGGAGATCTGGTTACTAAGTGCATTAAGACAGAAGCATGTCTCTAATTTGTATTGATTATTGTTATCGTTACCACTGTTGAATCTGCTGGGGAAACCATCCATTCTAGAATTCCATGGGGCTGGATATTTGTTACACCCGCCACGTTAAATTTCTTCTCCCTGTAATGACTGGAAAAGAATTAAGACTAGAGCTCTAGCAGAAATATGCTACAAAGGAGCCCCCCTTATAGGTCACTGAACTCCATGGTAAGACCCCCCCAGACTGTAAAGGTCCCACCCTAATGAAGACTTGGCTTGGCCAAGTGGCTTTTATAAAGAGCCAGAGGCCATGGTGTTTTGTCCACATAATGGAAATCTTTCTAGACCTAGCAATCCTGGGATTTCATGGAAGACCAAAGAAGAGTTAAGTGTATATTTTTCTCTTGTCCCTCAGTCTTGGACCAGGCTTCCAGGACCATGAGGCAGAACTTCTCTTTTTTGCCAGAGTTCTGAACCAACAGAATACCAAAGAAAGGGACGAGGCAGGGGAGGAGGCTCAGCTATTATCCTCAGATTGAAGAAGCCAATGTCTGCCAAGGTGGCTTTTATCTGGGGGTGGCAAGCAGCCCCATGGACTCCCAGCATGGTCTGAGCTGGATGCAGGCAGTTGGCAAGCCAGAGCTTGGTCTCAGGACTTGTACTTGAGAGGAAGGAAGAAGGAAACATCAAACTGCCTTCTCCTCTCAGGCATCCCACCTCCCCGTGCTGGCCTGGAGAGGTGCCCTCGGTGGGCTCAGTGCAACTGGATCCTTGCCTACCTTTCTGCACTGCGTGTATTTTCTTTGTCACTAGTAACTGACCTGAAGCTCTATAAAATTAGCAAGACCCAAAGCTGACACATGAAGAAGTCTTATAAACTGATTTCCACGAAAATTGCAATGGCTGGGGCTTTGGAGACGGCTTAGTCAATAAAATGTCTGCCTCGAAAGCATGAGGACTTTGGTTGCATCCCTAGAACCCATCTGAAAATGCAGGGCATGGTGCCATGACTGGCAGGTTCCTGGCCTGCCAGTCTGGTCCAATCAGTGAGCTCCAGCCCAGTGAGCGACCTTGTCTCACAACGAGGTGGATGGCAGACATGACAAGGACAAGGTGGTCCTCTGGCCTTCACACACACACACACACACACACACACACACACACACACACACACACCCTTCCTACATGCACATGTGCCCTGCCCCCCCCCCACATTACAATATAATAGAAACAGACTACCAATGAGATTTCAGTTCCACTTCTTAAAAGTTTTGCAGCCTCAGGTAATTTCCTTTAACTTGTCTAAGTGGCAGGAAAGAGTCCTCATTTATAACACGGGGCTAATGCAGTTGCTGGTGAACTTGGCGGTCTGTGTTGGCACGATGCCTCACAGTGAAAGTGTAAGTCTTTCTGCTCAGATTCAGATGCGAGAAGACGCTAACAATAGTTTCTAATTACATAGCACTTGTGTTTATAAAACGCCGTAATGAAAACATTGCACAAGAGCTAAGAGGATTGTGTGAGTCTCCTACAATTTCTCCTAAGGCGAAGGTTACCTTGCTTTACATGTGAGGAATCCAAAACTCGGAGAACGGAATTGTTTTGCTCAATGTCATGGACGCAGGAGTTGATAGAACCCCTAAGTCAGTCGATTTGTAACTGGGAACAGTATCCCTTGAATCAAAGGCGGAAAAGCCTTAATCCAGCTTCCAGATGTGCTTTGTTTAGCTGACGGTGTCTTAAAAGTTTGAATTTTTGGCCAACATTTAAAAATCAGAATATTACCTATAAATATTTGGATTTACAGATTCTTTTATGACCCAAAAGACCTGGAACCTTCAAGCCCATGTGGCTCTGCCACCAACCAGCTTTGTGGCCTTGAGAAGTGACCTCTTTTCTATCATGCATAGAAGTGGATACAGGCAGTGCCTGCCTTACAGTGTGTTGGGAAATGACGAGATCAAACATTCACACTGTTGAGAGCAGTCATTGGCCCAGAGGCAGGGCTCAGTCAACCTTCTGTGTTCTTTCGGCTTTAACTTACTACTGACTGTCTGCCAGCAAAATGGAGGCTGAGAATGTTCCTTAGAGAGTGGCAAGCTGTACTCAGATGTGAAGAGATGCAAGATGGAAGTGTTGTTGTTAGCCTGACACACAAAGCCAAAGTTGGTTCCCACACACAAAGCGTGGCTTAACCCAGCATTAATGCCTGAGCCGCCCAGCTGAGGCTCTGAAGGAAAGACTTGTCATGTCTCACATTTATGATATTTAAAGCAAACAAGACAAAAGCTAACTCATGCCAGCATGAATTCCTCTGC